>JXSR01S005419.1:69149-85630 GCA_000969725.1 Ophiothrix spiculata | reverse complement strand
ATTTCAAAGATTAAGGTGTCAAATTGTTCGTCTTGGACCAGCGATCAAAGGTGCCAATGGTAACCCCGTCGTCTGACCTTTCCCTTGGGGTCAAATTTTCAACTTTGTCCGATTTCAAAGATTAAGGTGTCAAATTGTTCGTCTTGGACCAGCGATCAAATGTCTCAATGGTGACCCTGTCGTCCAACCTTCCCGTTAGGAGTCAAATGATTTCAAAGATTAAAGGTATCAAATATAGATTTAATAGCATATTTTACAAACCAAAAACCCTATTATTGTAGTTGGGCCTACAGTGCACTTGTGCCAGCTGAAATTACACCATCCCACCCCACCACTGAATAATTATGTAGCAATCAATTAAGAACGCGCTTAATACGCATACCCTACTCCAACCCACAACTGAATGATTAAGTAGGCGGTCGATTAAGTAGGCGGTCAATTCAGTAGGCGGTCGATACACAGGCGAAACTACTGGTTCGCGAACCATCTTGTTGAATAAAATAAGCCAGGCCTAATTTTGACATTTACGAAACACTGATTTTCGAAATTTTCGAAAAATCTACAAATTGAGGGAATTAGGTGGGTCATTCAGTGTAGGTTCTCAAAAACTCAGGGCAACGGATGAGTGTCACCATAAAAAAGAGGATTATAAAGTTGAATTTCAAAATAATAGGGGGTCATTGGGTGACAGCTCAGTGAAAAGGGGGTCTATCGACAGGAGCTTGATGCATGCCAATATTTGAGAGTGCCCCCCCCCCTCCCCGGCGTTTTTAGTCCAGAAACAAGATAAAAGAATGGGACACAAGTCAGACACATCATGTCACTTAACATTTTGGATAAAATAAATGAACACAACGCTTGCAAAAGTACTGAAAACCTTTTTTTTTTTGCTTTCAATTTTTTCAAAATCTGTACGGCAATAAAATGTTACTTCCTAAAGGTTCAAAATCCTGCACCCCAGAAAAAAGCACTAAAACAGCAAGCACCTCTAACAGCACTTTTAATTCAGTATTATTATGAATGCTCTCATATACTAGGGGGTATCAAAAAGTTTTAAAAATCACCAAGAAGAAATACAGCCAGGACCATAATTTTATCATATGACCCTTAAGTTATCTTTACATAGCCACTGTGCAAAGTAACACATTTCTCCAACTTAAAACTGACTATCCACAGACCGACTTAGTAGAGGTCCTCTGTCAGCCACAAAAACCCAAATTGTTTTTCACTAAAATCAACATTTTCAGGTCAGCCATGCTTTATTACGTCGTTATGACATCAAATTTTGAACAAGTTCCATAAATTTGTTATCAATGAAAAGAGGAGACCCTACCCTATTATACTATGGTATCAAATATCTTAACTTAGAATTACTGGGCTGTAACGCTTCAAATGCAGGGATTTAATCTTGCCATATATCTTTAATTTCTCCATGCAGTTTATCTGGTTAGCGGAGGCAGGTTGTTGACATCTATCGACACCTGTATTGAAAGTATAAATGCAACTGATTTCATTTTTGCACTATATTGTACACAAGGACGAGTAACCATCCTTAAAAAAGTTCATCGAGATAGCTCTTTCCCTTCTTGGTGATCTTTATACCTTTTTGATGGGTGTTACGCACCCCCACCCCCGCCTCGTACGTGATGGCTCACCCCGAAAGGGAGGACTTTGCAGATGGTATCTATTTTGATTTTATCATTTCATCTGTTACAGCATTTTCTAAGCCTTAAAAAACGCCTTACTAGCACTAGTTGAAATTTATCAAGGCGTTCAAATTTTACAACAGAAAATCTGCTGGAAATTCTTATTTCTTTATTTTTTTAGCTGCCTATTTTCACAAGTTTCTTGAAAAGTGCTCTGTCACAAAGTCCCACTTTTCGGGGTAAGCCATCACATATGGCACTTATGTGCAATGCACATTGTCAATATTAGCAACAATTTTTTCCAACTCTAATGTTTGAAAAACACTTAACATTTAGCAAGAATTTGTAAAAAATATGTTTACTTTCTGCAGTAGTCCTATTTTAATTTAAATAAAACTCATTTTGCTTTTAAGTTTTTAACCACCTTAACCATGTTTATGTCCATGCAATGCCTTACAGGACATGCCTCTTCGATGGGTTTAATTTTCACAGAAAATCCTTTGACAAGAGCCAAAATTTGTTTTGATAAAAAGGTCCAAATTAACAATTTCAGTATATCCAGACACTTTTGAGGCAAAACCCCTTGGCTTAGAATGGGTCCAAATTTGCAAAATTGTTGATGTTGAAAAAATAGAGCAGCCATTTTACACCTAAAAATATCCTTTGAAATGAGTAGGGTTTTTTGACTTTAAACCCCTATCAAGGTGTTTTTGTATTTTGTTATTAAGTGGGATTCCTTATGCACTTACCAATTTATTCCCCTGCCGCGGGGGATGTACATTTTGCTAGTGTTACATCCCCGGCAATGACCCGGCTAAAGTCCCGGCCGGCGGGGCATAGATTTTCTGTACATCCCCCGCTATGTCCCGGCCCCCCTATAGCCGAGCTACATGTGACAATCCCCCGCCTTGTCCCCGACTGTGTGCTGGGACTTGTTTTACAACATTGTAAGGGATGGATCACCGATGTGAAACTTGGTATTTTTTAAAGTAAAAATCGCCTATGCTTAATATTTTGTTTGGTGTGACATCCTTGTTAAAGCCCCTGCTATGAGCCGTTTAATATGTCCAGGCAATTTGGGGAAAATCATCTGTACACCCCCCGGGGGGGGGGGGGCACTCACATATGTGGGCAGGATATATATGTCCGGCGGTCAAGACCCCCTTTTTCAGGCAGCCAGGCCGCTCACTAGATCTCCATTTTCAGCGTGATTCAGTTCTTTTTTTTACGGAAAATCGGTTCACCTGACCCCCATTTTGGCGCTTCGCGCCTGACATACCTACCACTTTCAAAGTTGAGTGCCCCCCCCCCCCGGGGTACACCCCGGCTACATCTCCCGCTACACACCCGGCATAGTCGGGACATTCTGTTGTACATCCCCGGCTAAGTCTCCACTAACTTCCTGGCATGCGGGGCAATGAAAATCTGTACTTCCCCCGCTATATCACCGCACTATCCCGGGTCCCCTAGGGCCGGGGAAATAATTGATAAATGCATTACCACCTACTGTGAATTTGAAACATACATTTTGACCTGAATAAGTTTTTGGTCCTCAAATATAGGTCACATTATTATAAAATGTGCACAATCATGATAAAAATTGTCAACATTTTGGGTTTGCAAAATTAGATTTAGCATGTTTAAAGCACAAAGACTTGAACCACACACCCCTGATTCAGGACAGGAAATGGTTTCCAAGGTTACTACTAGTACTACATTGTTTCTTGCTCCTCTTTAATTTTAATGTTTTGGTGTGTTGTCTTGACATTCCCTTTCGTTTTTCTTTTTGCTCTCATATATTCACGCATATATTCCGTTCTTGTTGAATGTTTCTTTGGTTTTATTTCGCCTCCAGTTTGTTCCACCTTTACCGCCTTCTTCTTTGCTCTGAATAATCGTTGTCGATCAGTACCTTTCTTTCTCATCATCTTTAACTTGAATCTACCAGCTTTACTTTTATCAGCTTTAACTTCCTGGTATTTTACCCGTTTCCTCTCGCTGTCTTTCTTTAAAACATCATTGTATCTTTCAGGGTCATTAGCTTTTATCTGATGTCTCCATAGGGTTGTCCGACAAATTGATTGTGAACTCTGAGATGGAGTTGAACATTTTGAATTTGTACCTGGATGTGCTGGTTTGGATAATGAACACCGAGACGGAGTTGAAGATTTTAAATCCGATTGTGGATGCGCTGGTTTTGTGTCTACATGTAATGGCAAAGCTAACATAGAGCTCGAGTCAAGTTGCTGAATCACAGGTTTTGAATCCACTGATATAGAGTCAGATTCCGATGGTGGAGTTGAGATAGGATGGAGTCCAAGGGAGGAGACATGGAGTTCATGTGGATATGGAGAGTCAAATGATAAAGTCACCAAATCCGAAACAGGTTTGGGATCTTCTATTTCTGAGCACACATGTGACGTTGTGGGTTTTGATTCCAATGGCAAAGCAGAAATTACTGATTCTAGAGACTTCTTGGGTGTCTGTGATTTTGAATCCTTTGATGTGCTGGAATCAAATTCCAATGACTTCTGAAATGATTTTGATTCTTTTGATGGGCTGGAACTTTTGTCAGGTGATTTTGCGTTTTGATCTTTGTGGTCGGAAGGCACAATACTTATTGATGGACTTAAATCTTTTTGTTCGGGAAACGTAGTACTCATAGGTTTCAGAGAGTCCAAGATCAATTTGGTTTCCTCATCCACAGATAGTTTAAAAGTTTCAGAAGATGATGGAGTTGCAGTCCGGGGAGTTCCAGCTTTTGTTGTAAATAGTTTTACAAGGAGACGAGAATCCTTCTTCTTGATCTTCACCATAATAAAAACTGATTGTGGCACGCAGCTAGGATACAATGCACTCTATAATAAGTATGTAGAACCAATGCAGTACAGTAAGCTTATTGGCTCAGCCTCAGTTCATTGTTTAAAACAATATCCAAAATGCAATCTAAATCCAGTCAGTATTCCGAAAAACTATTAATAAGTGTTGTAAAGTTAGTTCCTTCTTTAAAATCATACAACCAGTGTGCATGAACTGCAGGTATTAAAATTAATTCTTTATAGCTAGTATAGAGCACCTAGTGCACCTGCTCATCCTGCAAGTGACAACACAGCACAGTGTAAACAGTATACACTATACATAGGTCATGGCACATGTGTAGAGGTCAAGTAGAGTACACAACACTAAATTAGTTTCCATTTAAACCAGGTCACACAACACTAAATACCATGAGGGTTACAGTCTGTCCAGAATTTGAATCATGATAAAAATTGTCAACATTTTGGGTTTGCAAAATTAGATTTAGCATGTTTAAAGCACAAAGACTTGAACCACACACCCCTGATTCAGGAAAAGTGATTACGGGGATGTGCCGCAAATTTGGGTAGCAAAATCAGGCTCTCTGGTAGGGACATTCACAAAATTTTCAACTTTATTTGTTTTGGGAAATTTTAATTTGTCTTGAAAGGTATTAAAATTACCTTCAAAATGAGGGGTCAACCACTTCATATGAGTAACAAATGGCAAAGTTATGAATGAAAAGCATAAATCGAAATTCAACCAAATAATGCCAAAAATTGGGATCCTCTATGGGAAATTTCTACACAGTCTTCCATGTTTTGACCCATTTTCAAATCTGGCGGGGCTCCTAATAAAAATGTGCTTTTATTTCATAGCATGTGTTTGGTATCATTTGAAAGGTAATAATTCAAAGAAAATGCATATTTTTTTATATCCTTCGAACTTGAACAGAATTAAAGTTAGAGCGTAAAAACTCCACTGGCACACTTTTTGAAAATGTTACAGCGCCCTCAACGTGATCATATATGAAATACACTATCTCTGGTATGCCAATGGGTCCTTTTTATTTGCAAAATGTGGTATTTTGATGGGCTCAGAGGGGCTTTCAGTATCATGCGGCAGATGTGGGGGGTTTAATGCCTAAAATCGTGAAAAATGGCTGATTTTTATTTTCAAAAAGTGTGGGGGCTTCACGCCAGTGCATTGTGATAATTGTTAGAAAGGTTTTTACCAAGGTTTTCTTTTTACTACTGATACAATAATGCAGTCAATGCTAGAATTTTTACAACTGACAAATAATTAGGCCTACCCCGATAATTACCAGTGTATTAGGTTTGGTTAGATCTAGGCCCTGGGTGTAGGCCTACATGCTAAAGGGTGGGTGATATATCTGACCTCATATCCTTTGGGAAAATATCTTTGAGCAGATATGGGCATAAATCAAGTTGGTCAATTTCAACCTATTTTTTTTTTAAATAAAGGGAGCACACTGGTTGCAGCGAATATCATCACCGGAGACATTGTCATTAATTCATATCACCGAGATATACATGTTGATCATTGTACAGGAGAAATGTTTTTGAGTCTCACTGACATGGATATTGTGAAGAAAAAAAATTCTGAAACTTGTCTAAAATTTTCACATTTTATTAGTATTTGATATATAATTTATTATTTACAATTTTATTGAAAAGAAAATGACGCATCTACAATCTTTATATCTAGCAAAACCAAGAAAGTTGTATCTGCCATAGATACAACTTCCTTGCTTACATGGGTGATAAATCAGTAATACAAGAAAGTTTTATCTATGTAGATAATTTCTTGTTAACACAGGTGTTAAATCACATATACAAGAAAGTCGTATACTACATAGATACAACTTTCTTGCTAACATGCAATTCCTTGCAAAAGTGGAGAGGGCGAGTGAGGAAGGCAAAACAGTTCTGAACTGGAAGATAAAGTTTTGGTAATTTTACTGTGCGCTTGTGATACCTTCTTTTTTGTTTGTTTAAATTTGTTAATTGAAAAAACATTAGAAAAAAAATTGTTAATTGAAAAAAAAAACATTAGAAAAAATGCATAATATTCAGAACATTAACATTACAGGGTTAACATTTGCACACTTTGACAAAATTTGAACTTGATCTATCCTGGGCATAACGTTCAACATAGGAACTTTTCGCTTTGAAAAAAGTCTCCCGCTTTCGAGAAAAATTCTACCGGAGTGGCATGCAGATTGTATACACGCTATACTTTGTTGAAAAATCGAAAAATTAGATCATTATGAGTCGTCTGTGCGCTTGTGATACCTTTTGTTTTTTGCTTGCCAGTTTTCAAAAGTTACATAAAAAAATTTTGGAATACCTTTTGGGCCTCATATGTCAGTTATCAGTAAACATTACTCGTAAATTTTAGTCTCCCGCATCAGAATTTGGAAATGTTGACAGGTATGGGACTTTAATCTGTGGACAAAGTCAAAAGGTCACATATAGTCGAAGGTCATAATTATATGAGGTTAAGTTGTAGGATGGGCTGAAAATGTAAAGGGGGATTTTGTGGTTACGAAAACCAATAATTTGAAAAATTAGTATCTAATTACAGAAAACAACAATGAATGATGCAGTTATCCAATAGACTTCCAATACTAGCCCCCTTCCATTTTTCAGAGCAGAGGCAGACAAAGAATATGAAAAATCCGAATTTTAAATAAAAACATAATATAAATTTTATTGAAATATGATATATAAGATTAATCTAATCAAAATGTTCAGATTTTTATATTTACTAATGTTACTGATAATATATTTACAAAACAATTTTTCAAGGAAGACATGCCACTGAAATTAACTATTCTTTTAATTCTACTAGTATAAATCTGATAAACACCTCACAAAAGATAAGTGAACACTTGGTCTGACCCCAATAAATCCAAGTGAGAGCCCTCAAAGTCCAACGATATTGACATATATGAAAAATATGGAGTCTCAGCTATATACTGACCCCAAATTTGATATCAAAAACCATTACCATCATTTTACACTAGCCGTTTGAAAAATCTACCTCAATTTTCATTTCTCACATTTTGGGTATACCCGCAGTGTAATAGAACATCACCACAATGCCTAGTGGAATCGATAGACGATCAGCGTTTTTTTTTTCATTTTGCGTAGAGTACAGAGATGCTGTGCAAAGTCAAACCAATTTTATCCAAAGGGTAATTAGGCCTACATGTGTCTAAGTTAGTGAAACAGTTAAGATTGGCACAGCAGCTCTGTACTCTACGCAAAATGAAAAAAAAAAAAAACACTGATCGTCTATCGATTCCACTAGGCATTGTGGTGATGCTCTATTACACTGCGGGTATACCCAAAATGTGAGAAATGAAAATTGAGGTAGATTTTTCAAACGGCTAGTGTAAAATGATGGTAATGGTTTTTGATGTCAAATTTGGGGTCAAAATTTAGCTGAGATTCCATATTCTTCATATATGTCAATATCAATGGACTTTGAGGGCTCTTACTTGGATTTATGGGGGTCAGACTAAGTGTTCACTTATCTTTTGTGAGGTGTTTATTAACTTACACTTTGTGTTGATGCATGTAAAGAAAACTTGATTTTGAATTATTTACTACAAAGAGTATGGAATGACCTAAATTGGAACTGCATAATATTTTACTAAAGTTACACACTCGTAAGTATTGTAAATCCAAAGGTAGCTCAACTAACATTGGAGCTGAAATAATATTTTGAACTTGTTTGATACATTTTACAGATTCCTTTTCATTTGTTTTGTGTTCAACGGTAGACACTGTGGCCCCCTACCACTGAGAATACAATGGTATACCGAGGACATTCGTCACTTGGTGCCATGGTTGCAAAAATTCTAGGTATCTAAAATGTTGCAATGGTTTTTGCATCTCACTAACATTTCTGCCCTTTTCTATGACAAAAGATTTAAAATCTTCATGAGCGAGGATATCATAAATTCTCCTCTCGTACTCAATTCAATTCTTTTTTTTTCAATTCAATTCAACTATGATATGAAGGATATTTGAGGGGTGCTCTGGCAAAATGACAGGAAAGGCACAAGTTTCAAAATTGAGTTTAAGACATGTGTATAATCTCAGCTTTTGAATGATATATAATATGTCACACTTTATTTTTCCATTCTTAATTTAGAAATCCAAAGCAGTCCACTTAATATATTGCAATACAAATTAGCTGCTATAGTAATTTTTTGGGCCAGGACACCTCATTAAAAGTTTTGGGTCTTTTCACTCATAGTAAGAGGTAAAAGGACTTGCATTCATACAACCAATAGAATTGAAGTTTTGAGAAAGGCCATACAGTAATACATTATGACATTCATTATCTGATTGGAAGCAATAGCTTTGAAGGTGTATGTTACCATTTGATTACTACTTCAAACACATTTCTGCATTGTTCCTTCGCTGTTTATAAATAATATCATATTTATAAAATTACATTACCTCAACGAAGCATGGTTTGACCATTTTAAATGTCCATCTTATCGTATAGATATATTTTTGTGATGATGAAATAGTTAACGAAAAAGAAGAGCACACATAACACATTGAAATTTCCGTTTGGCCTATAGAACATATATATAATTGACACACTCCTGCCGTTGCACAGTGGGCCAGGGGGTGTCAATAATTCAAAAATCGACCTCTTCAAAATGTCAATACCCAGTAGACATCCAGACACTAGTAAATCTGAAATGGTTTGACTCTATGGAATTCCGGAGTACCCCAAACACATAACTGAAGTCACTGAAACACATAAAGTAAATTTTCAGGTACTCTTTTCCTAAAAATGTGTAAAAAAATGGCAGATTTCAAATTGTTGTTATCAATCACAGCCTTAATCTTTGACTCTGAAAACTGACTTGTCTTTTAATATATTTATAATTGACCCTTTTATCAATACAACAAGTCCCTGAAATTATTTTTAGTACCTTTTTCTTGGAAATGGAAGTGCGTATATCGTCGAGAGTCCAATTTGATCACTTTTTCGCACTTCGGTTATGACTGTACTTTTTTTGCCCATATTTGCCCACCTTCTAACTGCCACTAAAATCCAGCCCTGTATTATTTATTTATTTATTTATTTGAGCTTTCATTATACAGGGTAGCTTCTTCAGTGTCAAGGCACTGCTATTCTAGAAGGCCCTGTTACAATTGAAAATTTACATATAACATATATATAGACATAAAATTTACATAATATTTACATGAAATTAATAATATAAGATTTAAATATATGAATGACATACAGTTATAGAAAATCAAGAACAAATTCAAATATTCTTGATTAAATATTTGAACTGACCAAGGGACAAAGAACTAAATTTTGAACGAGTGTCAGTGTCAACAGAATATGTAAGGTGAATGTTAAAATAAAATATGGCTGCCACCAGCCGCCTCCCGGGGATCTAGACGGTCATTTGTAACGCCGATCGGAAAATCAGGATTATGGCAAAAAGGCCACCCAATCAAAATTGTGCTATAAAAGTTCTAAACAACCGATTTTCATCGGTTTTTTGCTAATAAAGTAGGGAAATGATAATTCTAACATGCTTTGCAAGTTTGAGCTTCATAGCATGCATATATTTTTCAAAATGGCGACTTAACATTTTCCGCCTCACCATCCCCTATACCTGAACTTTGATGGCCTACTCTGACCCCACCTTATGTGGTACCTCCCTATTTTTTTAACAAAATGACCGCAAAGGATGTAAAAGAGATTACCCAAATGCCTGGGGTCGGTTGTTTTTGTGTTTGTTTATATGCAGCGGGGAAAAACCTTGGGAGATGACACAACCCATCCAGCCCCTGTGTATAAGGGTTAAAATTAAACCCTCAATTATATAAAATATTGCTATGTGTATTATTACTAATACTATTACTGTTATCACATTTTCAAATACAGAGTGTCTAAATAAAAGTGCTCCAAAAAGGTCTGTTTTGTGAATCTTTTTTTTTTATTATGATAGCATTTGCCAATCGAGAAATATGCACCATTTTTGGCAAGATAGGAAAATCCTACAGTTTTTGTCACTTTTTGTACATGTAGGTTATTCAATTGGAGGTGGTAATGTAGGAGGAAGAGAATGGTAAACAGTTGAACATAACCTTACTTATTCTTAATCTCTCATCATGCTCATTCATACCGAGACTATACGGACTTCATTTTTCAAGAGCAGCAAGAAAGACTTTTAAATCTTCCTTTAAGTATCAGATATCGATTGGTAAAAATTACCCAATTTTACAGACGTTTACGTATAATATGAATTTGTTGCAATTAAATTATGTTTAGGTGCAAGTGATGCTGCAAAGTTATGTTTAATTTGCATCAAATCCAAAGTATGGAAAGAGTGTACTATTATTATTTATGACTTAGACAACATTATCTAGATATATATTGATTAGATATTTATATTAGAGTATCAAATATTTTATCAACCGAAATATTTGTTTATAAACTGTTAATGATTTTGTTTGCAAGTCTGTGATCCTTAACAATCTGCAAGTATTGCCCGAAAGAATAACATTGTTATGGGTTATGGTCTTTAAACAGCTTCAGTTAAACCATTTCACACCCGATCTGAAAGCTGTTTTTGGTTTTTAATAGCTAATGAACTCGAATTTATAAATATGTTGAAAAATATTTTGCATAAGGTATCAAAATGAGGACGCTTTGGTGGTTGATTTATTTTTTGAGATACCCTGTATAGATAAAACTGGATCTGAGAGCATAGTAGCAGCCATATTTAGGATTCAGGATCACAAAAAAGCCTAAAACCACCAAACTCTCAATGGTAAAGGTGTTGTTTATTATTGACCGATATCGAGAGGTGGTTTTTTTTCTTGGGACACACTGTATTGATAAACGGTTAATTTGACAGCATAATAACCGTCAGATTCAGATTCAGCATCACAAAAAAAAACCTCAGTACCAAATTTTGTGGCCAAACTCTCAACGATAGCGATGTTATTAATTATTGACCGAAATCAAGAAATCTGGACCACTGTGCGTTGATGGGGTAAATCCACAGAATCGGAGGGGAATCGGAACTCGGATTGAGGCCAAGTATGATAAATACACTACTTGATCTCGTTCCGAGTTCCGTTCCCCGTCCTATTCTGTGGATTTACCCCATCAACGGCGGGAGTATGTCAATTATAGATATGGTCTATTGGATTACATTACATTGATCCGCATATCAATTCTTTTCAAATCCTCCGAACCATATATAAGTCTTTCATGCTCATTACTCTGTCGATTTCAAAGATACTGATTACTACAGTGTATAATAACAACATGCAATAAATTAACCGTGAATAATTGCACTTCCCATCAAAGTTGACCTTTAATTCTTTAGGGAGAGGTTAACACTCATGCAGGAATGCGTTTTATGTCAATAAAAAAAATTGACTTTTTCACTCTATTTTTACTTTAGATGCCATTTATGCAAATTGTAGGTTTGTGACTTTCCTCTCATTTTGCCATAGCAGCCCACATTCAATCTTGTATTCCTTTTGAAAGGCTAAGGGACTTTCACTAACATCTTTTGTACATACAAACTTAACAACAAAGGGAAACCAGCTAGATCGTTATATTGAGCTGCCTTGATTATTGACATAAAACCACGAGAAATGATGAAACTTGAGGCTCGTGTATTGAATCTAGGTTTTGAAAATAGTATACTCTAAACACACAAAATAATTTAATTGAATAATATCTGGAATAATATCATGTGATATTAACCCAAAATTTGCCTTAACTCTTTTTGCCAAGATTTCATCTAACATGCTGTAAAATATCCATTGCAAAATTAAAAAACATTGCAATGGTTCTTCTCATCATAACGACTTATTTAATTAGATTGCAATGATTTTCTGGTTTTGCGATTAAGTTGGAGTTTGCGATGAACAAAGATTTCAGTGATATTGGGCACTTCAGTGTTCACATTGATTGTTTTGATTATTGTTTAATAGCACACTGGGAATACCCATCCAACACTTCTCTCAAGTTGATCTCAAGATGGTGTTTCTGTAACTGCTCTCAGCATATTAGGTGTGATAGGCCAAACATCTGGTGCAGTGAGTTTAGCTTCTGCTTCTTCTTCAGATAACTTCTCTGGATGATGAAGAGGTGCACTCTGTCCGATTACTCGGAGAAGTTTCAGCTCCACTGGACCTAGATGCAGGTAATCCTATGAAACAATGGAAAAAGATGGATGTAATTAACATCAATAATTAAGCTATCATTTTAAGCTAAGTACTGATATCTTAACGGAAAGATTTACCTCCAATCTCAACATTACTTCATTTTTGAAAAAGTTGAATTTTAGCATTAGGATGATGGACAATCCCTTCATTTTTAGAAAACAATCACAATGGTAAGTTTGCTGTTCCAAATACACCAACAAAATTGCCGCGGGTGAGAAAAAGTGGACTTTTAGAATCCGTGTGATGGGAAATCCCTTTAATGTTGGTTCTCTGTCAAAGCAAAGGTTGAAAAAAACAATCGCACCAAAATCTGTCATTTTGGTCCATGCTCAGTGACGTTTTACTGCATAACATGGGTTTCAAATTCTCCACCTACTTATACGTAGTTAAAAGGGCAAAACAACAATTTATTGGACATTGTAAACACAAATCCAGAGTACAGGGCCCCATTGTTTGTAAATGCAAGCCCTGCATGGATTTTTGTTTAAATTGTCAAATAAATGTGCATTCTGCCTATAGCAATTAGTTCATGGTTTCATAGTTTTTACGCTGCAGTATATATTATTAAACAAATATTGACTGCTAGCCCTGAAGCGATTTTCAAGCAACACTTGCGGACCGGGGCCACAAATACCTAGGGAGCAAAACCCCATATTTTGGGTAAAACTGCAACGAGAAATTATTTTAATGTGTCTTATCTAGATGGGTTTTACGGACCATAGGAAACATCACTAGAATGGACACAAAATCAATCTGTTGCATGGGACCCTGCAGGAGGAGTAAAAGTCATTGCAGGGGTCAAATTTGAAAATTGGTCAAACTTTGTTTAAAACCATTCTAACATGTTTCTCTCATCATAAAGAAGCACAAAAGGTATACTTTGATCCATCTCTGATGAAGGGATTTTGAGTTAAATCCAAAAACATGAAAGTTCATTCCAGATGTCACATGTTGGGCCTAAGGGTGTCAAATTTTTTTTTTAAGTATCCGATTTTGTTCAAAATGGTCTAAAAATGTTCGTCTTGCAAAACTGTCTATTCAAAGTAATGTTCTTCAACGTCTTCGATCATTCTTTCCATGGTATCAACAAAACTCCTTATTTACAATTGATTCAAGTGGTTCAAATTTTTAATTTTTAAAATAGGCCCATCTCATGACCCTTGGTATGACCTTTCCTGTTTTTGGATATAAGTGATGGTCCATACAACCCATCTAGATAGGACACATTAAAAAAAAATTCTTGTTGCACATAAAGATGTTATGCTTCCTAGGTAAAAGTATTTTCCAAAATCTAACCAACATCTTTCCCTTGGGCTTGATACTGGCTGAATTTTTTTACTAGTACTCACATTAAAATCTTCATCATCAAATTGCAGATAGTTGTCTAGATCTTCCTCTTCCTCCTCGCCTCCCCAGGCTCCCTCCTCCTCCTCCTCTATATCATCTTCCTCCTGTGTTTGGAGGGAAAACACTCTTTCTTCCACCGCCCTCTGTGTAGCGCTTGTTGGACGGATTTTTCTAGTATCTGAAATGACAGGTACAATATTGCATGATAAAGCATTTAAGGTGTCTGGTCTACGCGCCGTCCACGCGTACCAGTTTGCGCTAGTTTCCAAGTTGGTAAGTGCCACAATACCCATGCGCATATACTCTGAGTAGTGTTTTGAAGCTAAAAATTGCCATATTTTAATATTTTTCTGGAAAATTAGTTCGGTGACTACCAATTTTTATTGTTTTATTTGAAAGAACATACTTGTGCGCAACTTTTGTGAAAAAATTAATAAAAATGCTCGGGCAGATTTTTTGAATCAATACTAAATAATGTAACTTTTGACACATTTCCCATAGACCCTGTACTAATTTTCCCCAAAAAACTTCCAAAAATGCTGTTTTAAACCGACTCTCATGCAAAAACGAGTCCGGTGACCCCCAACTTTTATTTTAAAAATCGGTTCTACATCGATAAAATATCATTTATGACGATTTTTACTAGAAATCTTCAGGCAGTTCTATCATGGACCAGACACCTTTAAGTGCAAACGTTCCTTGCATCTGAGATAACATTATTTAATCACAAAATTATGTATTATCCTTTAGTGTACACGAATTCTGTAATCTCATTGGTCAAACATATTTAAGCAAAACCCGTATTCATGTTTTTCAGAAATAAAAATAAGCCAAACCCTGAATATATCTCGTATTCCGTGACTCATACACAAACACTATATTGCTCGTTATTAATTGAACTAAAAATGTGTTCGTGCGTCGTTTTGCTGCGTAAAAGTGTATTGCGTATGGAATGCAGCGTTTACGCATTGGTCGTGACGCAAGCGTACACGCCTAAATCAATACGCGCACATCCAACGAAGCGCGCGGCATGGCTGGTACTTGTCGCTTTCAATGCTTTGTATAGAGCTTTTATGATTAAAATTTCGTTTTTGATGGTGAGTTTACCAACGAGACTACAGAATTCATGTACACTTTAAAGGATAAAGTCGTTGCCCCCTGCTTGTTCTTACGAAATATTGGAAATATCTAGGGTCTGGTGCCAGACCCTAGATATTTGCCCGTATTTCGTGAACAAGCAGGGGGTAACTAATATGAACCTGAAATTTGACTTTCCACTGTCCTGTGGACTGGCAAACTTTCCTAGTATCTCAAATGGCACAGTATCAAGTGAATAGGTTACAGATATGGAAATCAAGATTCACTGTTATTTTGTATGATTCCCACCTACATGTATGATACTGAGCACTCAAGGAGGGCACTGTCATGGGAAGGTGACCTGGGGATGTACCCTCTAAGACACCCTTTACACTTGCATACTGCTCCCAAGATCCTCATTTCAAGCAATACCTTTTGTTCATTGTGTTTACAAGGAGTTTTCTGAAAATTAAATTCCCTACAACCCCATTTTGCAAAATTTAAGCAATACTTGGTTCAGTATCTCAAACTGACCTCCCAAAATTTTTATTCTCCAGGTTCACTTTTAGGTTCACTTAGGAGCCACAGGTCAGTCGCCCGGTTGAGTTTTGAAGTGACCACTTAAGTTTCCTAGTCTCCCTTTTCAGTGAATCTTCAGTTTCCCCAGACCAAAAGTTTACAAAATGGGATCACACTTTCCTATCAAAACAAAGGTTGAATGCCCCAAGGCTGAGCACACTCTTGTAACTCAGAGTTACAACTTCTGTTGTGGTGTGTTATCACCAACATGATCCCACCTACATGTAGCTTTGAAAAGGTACAGTAAAGGGTGGTTTGACAACAGCCTTAACTCACTTATGCTCACTGTTAATGCATGGATCAGTTTGTATATTGAACATACCTTCCTCAAACCTTTCTTCACTTGAACTGATTATACTAAGGTCTAAATTTCACCACCAGTTTATGTGATTTCCATAAAATCTAGGCAAAGTTTCACCCTATTGGCAAATACTTCAAATTTATTTTAAGTTACTTTAAAGCAGCACACAGCTTAGGTAAGGTCAATAAACTTTACCTGACCAAAATTGGGTAGCTTGGCAGTTAAAGTGTTAGTCGACATATCAAAAACTCGAAAAAACAACCTTGATCATCTTACCTGTGGGCGGTGCCTTGATAGCAAGTGGTCTATCTCTCATATCAAGCTGTGCTAGATCTGACTCTAATAAACCTTGGTCATCTTACCTGTGGGTGGAGCCTTGATAGCTAGTTGTCTATCTCTCATATCAAGCTGTGCTAGATCTGACTCTAATAAACCTTGGTCATCTTACCTGTGGGTGGAGCCTTGATAGCTAGT
>JXSR01S005419.1:57433-68999 GCA_000969725.1 Ophiothrix spiculata | reverse complement strand
TCATCTTACCTGTGGGTGGAGCCTTGATAGCTAGTGGTCTATCTCCCATATCTAGCTGTGCTAGATCTGACTCTAATAAACCTTGGTCATCATCTTCCTCAAGATTGTCACCATCTTGAAACTGATTGAGATAAAAATTCCTAAAGAGATGGAAATATAAGAAAGAAGGAAGAAGATCAATTAAAAATCAAAATTGTCATTAAGTGCACATAAATTCACAAATAAGATCTGCAAGTTTCCTCCTACAAAAGGTCCTGTGAAGGCCAGGGATTCTGAAGAACTATCTACCCCTGACATGTCCTTCAATAAAGTCCACTGTAAGTGTACATCTGCAGCAATCTACAGTTAACATGTTATGCGCCTGAGAAAAGTAGGACTTCTGCTTAAACACCAAAAGCAAGGTTACCTAGGGGGTACGCACTTGAGTTCATGTAGCAGCAAAGCATGGCAAAAACAAGTGGAAAACGCACACAGGGTGCACCTTAATAGTACGGTGCAAGTTGTAAGTACATGGCCTGCACAGCGCACCTAACCCTTATGTTTGTGTGCATTGTACAGGGTAAGTACTTACATCATGCTTTAATGTATAAACTCCATGTGACTCCCACGTTATAATATCATAAGGAAGTCGTACTTACACGTGCGGTACAACGTACAGTGCCCACAAGTGCTAATTGCATTGTCCTTGGAGCAAGTGGCCGTGGAAAAATTTCAAAAATGGAAATGAATCCGTATGTTGTTTGCATGTTATCAGTACTGAGCATGTATGAACAGTACTGATGTTTAATCTGTAGCCCTGCTGGGCGAGGCCGTAGTGACCCAAAAAACTGCATCTTTGTAGCGTGCTATGACACTATACACATCTTACATTTTTTCCACCAATTTGTGCGCATGCAAGCACTAGTGCTTGATAGTTACCATTCTTCCGTTACCATAGTATGGTTTAGTCTAACCAAATATACTTTGGGTTAGGGTATGTTTAGGGTCGGCCCATGGCTAGGGAGTTGGGGTCAGGTCATAGTTTGTGAGTTAGGGTCAGGTCATGGATGAAGTTTTTGATGGGACCCAAAGTATACTTTTTCCGTTTAGTCAATAATTAATGGCAACATTAATATGTAATAAATACCTTGATATTTTGAGGTCCTCAATCCTACAATCAAACAGTCGGCTCATCAATTCCAGGTTTTGTCTTTCCAATTCTTCTACATCTACACCTAATTGTTTGCTCTCAATTCTATGAATTTCAGCCTGAAAAATAAACATAAAATATTGACATTTAGAATGCATTACCTTATTGTATTGTTTCAAGAAAGCTTTATTTAATGTAAGCGGACTACAGAGATTCACTGAATATGCAGATCTCTATAAAAAATGGGGCTGTCCACACGGACAAATCAATCTGTACTTCGCACATCTAGATGCATCTAGATTAAACTGGACTTCAGCAAATGATCACATGATCTGTGCATGTACACACGCGTAGTTGAGCTTTTTCCACTCACATGCACATCCCAGTGTGTCAAAACGCGCCACTGGAGGAAAGTCAGATTGACGCGCGACCGTGTGAAAACAACCTGCACTTTGGAAATGTACATGAATCTAGATGTATCTAGATTTGATGCTCCCGTGTGAACAGCCCCACTATTTGCTGTAAAAATGATCACATAATAGTCTAAGATACACATGGCAACCAGTCCAAACTATTCACACACTCATAGCGATTTATAACACTTCTTTGACGATAAGTGCTTTTAGAGCGGGACTGGAATTCAAATTATGTCATGAACCACATGAATAGTTTTGACCTGTAACCCTTCGAAATGGATCCAATTATGACTTCACCTTTTGACAGTCAACTGAACAGCACATAAATGCCGCTTTTGAACTTGATTTGTATGTTTATCCATCAAATGACAGACCAAATTTCAATCTTCTGAAAAAAGTAGTGAATGATTAACCAGTTGTCAATTTAAAATCATCCACTGATGTTTTCTGCAAGCATTTTTTCAACAGGTCAATCTCTTGGACGGTAGTAATATGTTTAAAACAGAACCAAAGGTACTTACTTCTCTTTTAAGCCAATCATTATCCATCACTTCTTGTGTGCTCCATTTATCTAGTTTTGTCATGGCTTTCTGTACACAAAAAATAGGAAATTAAATGAATAGTTGTATGTATCACTTGGAAGATGTCTGCTTCAAACTTAAGTAGCAATTTTTTCCATAACAAAATTTGACATAGCAGCGTGTATACTGATATTGGACTCTGTCATGATCATAAAATTGAAATAGATACCTTTTCAGAGTCATAATTTTTGCAGCACGTAGCTTGCGGGATCATCACGATCCCTTCATTCAGCGTGAGTGTGAATCACATCAACGGTATTGACGAGAACATTAAGTTTACCACAGAACCTGCAATGAACAAGATGGAAAACTTCCTTTCCTAGACACGTGTATACATGTAAATGATGACGGTAGTACCAAAGTCACTATTTACAGAAAACTCATCCACATGGATCAATATTTGAACTTTGATTCCAATCACCACATAGAACACAAAAGATCTGTCTTAAGAACTTTAATGGATAGGGAGACAAACTTGTGACTTCGGATAATGACAAACAGGAAGAAATCAATCATGTCAAAAAAGCTCTCAAAACTAACAGCTATCAGGACTGGATGTTTAAATCACCTAAACCTAAAAAAAACAAGAAATCAACCACAAACTCTGATCATTCCAACAAAATAAGTGTGCCAATTCCATACGTCAAAGGAACTTCGGAGAAATTCACGCACATTTTCCGTGACCACGGGGTCAACACTAATCACAAACCTTCCAACACTATAAGATCTATGTTGGTTCATCCCAAGGACAAAACACCAAAAGCAAATAAATGTGGTGTTATACAAGTTCAATTGCTCCCAATGTTCAGACACTTATGTGGGCGAAACAAGTAGATCTCTTGGCATTCGGATCAAAGAACATTCTAAACAAAAAGGTCCACTCACTGCCATTGGTGAACATTGCAAAAATTTGAACCATAATATAAACATGGATAACGTCATCGTTGTTGCACAGGAAGACCACTCTTGGAAGAGGAAGATAAGAGAATCTGTTGAAATCTGCAGCCAGCAACCAACACTCAACAGGGATGGAGGATACGAACTGCCGGCCATCTACAATGATCTGCTGTCACATGACCGCCCTAGCGGGTGGTCATGTGACTAGGAGGGATTCACACTCAAGCTGAATGAAGGGATCGTGATGATCCCGCAAGCTACGTGCTGCAAAAATTATGACTCTGAAAAGGTATCTATTTCAATTTTAAAATTTGACATATTCACCTGTCATGAGCAACATGCAAAGTTCTCCTGAATGATGCACCAATTTTCTTCTGAACATATGGTTTGATTTCTTTTAGAAACTAGATCAGTCTAAAGAAGTTAAGGACCGTTTCAAAACTCAACCAGTGGCTGACCGTCCGGTTCGGGCAGTTGTGATTGTTTAGAACAATAGCAAACGGCCAGAACCGGCAGCTCCGGGCTGTCAAACGCCGGTTGAGTTTAGAAGCAGTCCTTTACACATTTGGCCAAAACAATCAACAACAAAAAAAGAAATACAGTATGATCATCATTTGATGAAATGCTTATTCATGCTGGATCACTTGTCATATTTGCAAAATGCTATGACATTCCACATTTATCTGTAATCCACTGTGCCTCTGTTCACTTAGTCATTCATCCGTCAAGATGTCTTACTCTTGTCTTTATGTAGTCAGTGTCCTCTCCAAATGACCTGAGATAAGAAATATTTGCCCTCTCCAGATGATATGAATCCTCTCCCACACCACCCCACCACCTCAGATGATAACCCACGTTTACCTGTGATGCAATGTGTTTTTGTTCACTCAGTCGTTCTTCTGTTGATGTCTTAATCTTGTCTTTCGCTACATTCAGTGTCCTCTCCAGATGTCCTAGGATAAGAAGAAATTAACAATTAAAAGATACATTTCACTTAGACAAAACAATCCTATTATCATTATCTTTTAAGTTTGACACCAAAAAAACAACATGATAAAATAATGTATAGCATACAAATAGACAAACTTCAAGGTTGATAATATTCCTAAATATTTGAAAGGCATGCACTGGTGAAATGAAATATCAACTGTAAAACAAAGATATTTATTTCTGATCAGCTTGCCTCTTATGTACAGTACAGCACCTTATAATTTACCAGGATAAAGTCAACATTGAAAGAAGTCAACCGTGGCCTTTGACGAATCAGATCTATGATAACACCCTTCAGAATTGTAACAGAATTATATTTGCAATTAATCTGCACATGTAAAATCCAGATTTTATACCTGAAGGTAAATCCCATTTTTAGGGCAGTCCCAGTTCCTCCCTCTTATCAATTCTACAATCCTGCTGTGGCAATTACCTACAAAGGAGGGACAGAGCAAAGGAAGGAATCTCAGCTCTACCTTTCCTAAGTTTTTTCGGTTTTGACGATATCGTTTTTAAGTATACCGTAACTATAAACACGGAAGTCCCATTTATTTTTATTTGTCATGGGCGGACATTACCTTGCGAACTGGTGTCTTGATTTGTCGCCAGTATTTTTGACCAGTAAGCAGGCTTATTCCGATCCACAAAACTGTCAAAACATTCATCAATATAGTTTCAAAATCTTTAATTTCTTTCCTCCATTAATTTTCACAAAAATGCTTTGAATGTGATCGTAAAATTATTGCCGTACGGCTTTAGTTCGCCAAGTCAAACAAGAATTTGAGCTCGTTTTTTTGATGTAGACGTTTTACTGAGCTCTCATTTCTAGGAATTCAGCGTTTGGAATTCCAGAACTATACAGCCTAGTCCACAAGCAGAGACAGACACATCTGCGCAATCAAATTAAACACTACGAAAACAATATGCAGCCACTAGGTATTGCATTTACCATGTGTAAAACGTATTCCCAAGAGTCGTAAAATCCACATGTTTCTCGTCGATTATGTACTAAAATGGCGTAATTTATCGGTGAAATATATGTTTTTGAAACATTAAAATGTTCATAAATGGACGATTTATTGATAAAATATGTCAAATGAAGTATATTACAGTGGACAAGAAAGCAAAATGTGACGTCCAACAAGCAGGGAATTTGACTTTTTGTCGTAACAAAATTGATTTTTTTAGCGAATACCGATATTTCAGATTATTCGGTTTTGGCAAAAATCCATAATCGCAATATCGGTATTTTTAAAAAAACCCAATTAAAACCAAAATATCGGTTAATCGAATATGCTTAACTTTTCCCAATACTCGCCCCTAGTCAGACCCCCTAAAAGATACAAATTTCGGGCAGAAATTTAAATTTTTGCACATTCCCCCTCCCCAAAACATTTTGATATTGATGAGTCCAAGACCCTATGAAAGAAATATTGGTTGATGATGCTTATGACCGTACCTTCATGTGTAGTTTACCCTGTTTATGGGGTTATGCCATCATAGTGTAGATTTACAGGGGAGATACATTTTTAATCCGGCATGGATACAAAATCGGGGGTACCGGTATTCGGGTTTTTGCCGATGATGCAACACATCTTGTCATAATGCGCGAATATCGAAAACATGTACACGCTTTGCATGCAGGTTGGTGTATCATTGGTGTAAGGTATTATTTGCACAGTTTGTCTCTAATCGCAATTGAATCTTGACACTCGAAGTTGATTTTGGCGGCAACCAAGTGAAACCGAATACCTGAAATTTTAGCTCATTTGCTGACGACGACATTTACATAGGTCGGTATACAAAGTGTGATATCTCCCCTGTAAATCTATGATAGGAGCGAAAATTCTGATCAAAATATGAATCCCTGGTAATGTAAAAGTAGAAATTTTTGCGAGGGTTTTATTTTCGCAAATTTTGCGAGTAGAAATCAAATCGCAAAAATAAAAACTCTTGAAAAGTACAATTTACAAGATTTCTATTGTAATGACATCAAAACCGATAAATTGAATTCTCGCCAATTTGACTAAATCAGCAAAATCAGAGAAATATCTTCCTGCGAAAATATTGACTTTTACAGTAGCTTCCATCAAAGTGGTCTACGGAAATCTAGATTTCAGATCTGGATCTCAGATATGCGCAGTGATTGTAGATAGTCCATTCAACAACTACCCATATCTTCTTATACAGGAGCGCACTGTTGTTGATTTCTGATGAATCCACGGTTGATATTCAAATTAGCGTGTCAAGCAGGGTGAAGTGTACACAGAGGTGTGTTTACGCAGTCGGCGCACTGTTCATCGCGCGTCGGTAACTTGAATACGGGCAAGGACTGGCGCTTGGGAACAGTTGAAAACAACAAAGCAACAAACATTTAAAAATTAGCATACGTTTTTAGGAAGATTTTCGTTGTTGAAAGGTATTTAAACATGCTACACAGTTGTTCATCGCGAATCAACAACTCTGCATCCGATGCGTCGGCGTATGCATGGATGCATCGTTGTTGATTCGCAATGAACAACTCTGTAGCATGTTTGAATACCTAAATGTCCACATACCTGTCATTTCATCAAAGCTAGCCTTCATATCAATGAGCTCTTCTTCCAGTAGCTTGATATGTTTCCGATGCTCATATTGCCCCAAGTCCTTGTATGCTTGCCATTTGGCAACTGTGGCTTTCTCTTCTTCAATTTCTTTTCCCTTCTTTTCAATTTCTTGTTGCAATTCTGCAAAAATTTTGAGAAATGAAATAAAAAAATGCAGCTCACGTGCATGAACAAGTATTATGGTATGACTAAAATGAGATCTACTGTTTCCCCGGGGGGCCACTTAGCCATACTGTTGTACACATGCGTGAACAAAAAAACATGGGAAAAGGGGGGTATTTTTGTCAAGAGGCGCGGTCCGTACGTTTCGTGTTTAGGGGTCAGAAAAATATTTTCAAAATCCGACCAAATGTGTTTGGGGGTAATTTTTCATACTTTATTCAGGGCATAGGGTTTAAACTTGTTTAAGGGGTGTTTATTTAGAAAAACTTGTTAAGGGGGTAAAATGAAAGGAATAACGGCGCAAAATCCTTGTTTAGGGGTCATTTTTAAGGCTACTCGAAAAACGTGTTTAGGGGGTATTTTGAAAACCTTTGTTCACGCATGTGTACACCATTATAGCTAAGTGGCCCCCCTGGGACAGTTTCACACACACTCATTTCATCCAAGCCCACTTATAGGCAAAATAAATATTTATTGGACATTTTAAACAACAATTAAACAGGGTTGTTGCATTAACAAATTGTTTGTTGCATTAACAAACAATAGGCCCTGTACTCTGGATTTTTGTTTACACTGTAAAATAAATTGTTTGGCCTATTATAGTTCAGACAATCAGCCCCATTTCATTCCAAACCAATTTGTCCAATGGCAATTCAGTCCCATAACCACTTTGTCCAAACCAATTTGCCCAATGGCAATTCAGTCCCATAACCACTTTGTCCAAACCAATTTGCCCAATGGCAATTCAGTCCCATAACCACTTTGTCCAAACCAATTTGCCCAATGGTAATTCAGTCCCATAACCACTTTGTCCAAACCAATTTGCCCAATGGTAATTCAGTCCCATAACCACTTTGTCCAATACTTCTTGATTTTGTTAAATTCATTTTCATTTTTTTATTTTGTGTGTGTGGGATGTGTGAATGTGTTAACTTTGTTGGGCCCATACTAAATGAAGGGACATAGTTTGTCTATACAGCCATCAATTTAATTGCAAATGTTTTGAAGAGTTGTCCTCTGGATTCCCGCTTTTTAGATTTTGGTCCTTTTAAGTCAGTTGCTTTGGGCATTTTTTTAAGTTTCAAAAAAGAAAATGTAACCTTTTCAGGTCAATGATTATATAAACAGAATATCCGGGAGCCAGTATTACATAGAATTTTTTAAAGATATATAGAATGCCATTAAATTTCTAAGGGAGTAGGCAAAAAGGAAGTCAAAAGGTTTTCAAAATGACAAATTGGAAAGGATCCTCAAATTTACATGGGGGAGGAGGCTACATATAGAAGGTCTGGAGATCCGCAGATCCCTGTATCATCTCTATGTCATTGCCTCAGACCTGAATTGGATCAGTCTAATGAATCAATAAAGTAACCACAAGTGGGTAATGTTTTTGCTTCATATTATTTCAAGTGCTCCTTTGTACTACATGCAACGTTGACTACATGCCTTACTCCTCGCACATGAGGCTTTTTTTCATTTTGCTTCCACTTTCTCTTTTCAGCTCAAAAATGCAATTTCACTTTGAGTGCTTGTTATTTGTTGACCCCATTAGTTTATACATGTATGTACTAAAGCTGCAACAAATTTTTAGTGGTGTATAACCTTACCTTCCAGTAGCCTATCTTCTTGTTTGGATGCTTGCCATTTTTCTTTGAGCGCTTCATCTACTTGCTCTTTGTTGACCACATTAGCTTGCTCCAGCTCTTTGTCTCTCTCCTTGGACTGCTTGAGTAAATTCTTGATATGGAACAGTTGTTCTTCTTTCAGACGCTCGTTGCGTTCATGATGCCTATTATTTGTCTCCTCTAAGCCTTTGATTTCATACATAAAATCTTCTAGAGCCGCTTCTTTGACATTTATCCTATACAGATAAGAGTATAACATTATTATATTCACAGTCAAAACAATTTATAAAGTGCCTTTAAGAGTCAAAGGTTAGGGTTAGGCCCGGTGGGGGTACTCAAGTTTGGTTTTGGTAGGGTGTGTTGCTGGGAAATTTCATGCAAGTACCACCATGTATATACTAATTTTGAAGAAAAATTGGACCCATCCATATACCAAATGCCCAATTTATTAGAAAATTGAAATTTTCGGCGGAAAATGACGCTAATTTGGCACAAATTTCCTGATTTTGTTTGAAACTAAGAAAGAAAGAATAATGTGTGCCATTTTAGAGCAAATTTCAGAAATTTTGAAAAACAGACTCATCAAAATACCACAGAAAAAGGACCCATTAGCATACCAGACAGCCTGATTTTGCTACCCAAGTTTACGGCACATCCCCATGATCACTTTTGTACTAGAGTTGAAATATATCAGTGTGAGTAAATCTTTATTTACTGGAATGGTAAACTAGAAAACTTAATTCAATGCTGCCCAAATAGTTGCAAGTGAGGCACAATAAATAGATAGACAGCAAAAATGGGTGCTTTCTTTTTTTTTTTTTTAGTGATGCTTTGAAACGGACTTGATCTGATTTGAAGCTTAAGATTTGAAATTTTGCGCCAAATTCTAGTCTTTAGACTGATGGAAATTTTAGCCAAACTGAAGCTCATCTATAGCAGCATACATATTTAACAAAAAAAATGTACTTTTTGCCTAAAGGTACGTATTACGATCTGGTGACAAAATTTAAAGTACTGGTTATACTTTTTCCATATTTTAATGAAAAGTCATCATCTACATAACACAATTGTAAAGTTCCATTCACATACCTTGAGCCAAATTTAAGCTACAGGCAAAAATGTGTCTGAGAGTACCCCATTGAAACCTATAGGATAGGCCTATTTATTTTAACAAGATATTTAAGTAATTCAGCACTATTTTGACTATACCTCTTCAACGAAACATCATATGGGCATGAAAATTTACAACTTGGGTGTATGTGCTTTGATGTGGTATCAAAATTTCTAATTTGATTTTGGGACTGAAAGTGATCGGAATACATGTACACACCTTTAAAAGGGTCTTTCCTTTTCTGAAGCTTAAAAATAATTTAAACTTGTCCTTAAAAACATCTGATTTGTCATGATTATGGCAAAACTAAAAACAAACCCATCCTCCATAACACATCATCTTGTTTGGTTGGGCCGTAAAACAAGGTATGTTTCTAAATCGCTTTAACTCACATTTCCTTTGAGCCTGGTGTACACAATTTTACTTACTGGTAAGCAATGATGGCTTCTCTGATGGTCATCTGAGGCTCTGCTGGCTTCTTCCCAGTTCCACTTTTGGCACTTTTTTTACCACTTTTCTTTCCAGATCCCTTCTTCTTTCCTTTCTTCCCCATTTTCTACAATGTACATGAAAGAAACAGATTACGGTACCTTACAAGTTATAGTTTATCTCAGAGTTGTTTTTCACTCGTTCACGCTTTTTATCTGTCTGACACTTGTTGTTAAGGCCTTTTGCGTACTGATGTACTTGTTTACGTATTTATTTATTTATTTATCGGGGTAGATGATAATATATGCAGGATGTTACTCATTACTTTATGCAGTACATCAATAATCATCTGATATCAAACATCAAAATTAGACTGAACATCAACAGAGTGGTCCAATCATGTGAACTTGAAGTTTTGACTAGGCCTATTTGCTAAAGTTTAACCTTGGCACATAAGATGCGTTCAAGGATTCTGGCAGTATAAATGCTGCTTTCATACTCATGCGTTTAATGACGTCATTAACAACATTGAGGGCGTGAATACGTGGATACAAAAGCATTGCACGGATATCGGACGTAAAGTACGGAGGTCGGAAATCGGATATTAGACGTTAAGAATGGAGGTCAGACATCGGACATGATTAAGATAAATGATGAAATAAATGTTAAAAACAACAGTATCAATTACAATCGTGACGACATGTGTGGTAAATATCTGAATGACAAATTTACAAAATCAATGATACAAAAGTTGTTCATCCGTGACAGAAGTCAGTACTTTACCAATGGCGAAAACGTTGTCGCATGGCAAGATTTTTCTAGAATTGAATGAATTAAACTTTTCAAAGTGACATGAAGCAACAAAGCAGCAAAGGTACAAAACTGCAAAGCTAAAATGTGTGAAGCGGAACAAGTGACAGCTAGAGCTACAAAGCTATATGAAAGCAGTTTAAAGCTTATATTTTCATGCTTTATACTTATGTAGTTTCGTAGCTTTGCCTTTGTTGCTGCTTGACATAGGCCTATATTTTTTTGCAAAAAGTTGTCGCTTCCAGTTGTCGTAACTACAAAATTACATGCTGCTCAGATAATCGATATCGTAAAAATTTTGTCGCAGGACAAGATTTTTCACTTTGAAATGAATTTGATTTCAGAGTGACATGAAGCGGCAAAGCTGCAAAACTACAAAAGTGTGAAACGGAACAGTGACAGCTAGACCTACAAAAGCCTAATTTAGTGGAGCCCATCCATATTTGTATACGCACGAAATGTTTGACCCCTCATTTTGAAGATAATTTCGATACCTTTCAAGAAAACTTGAAATTTTACAAAATAAATAAAGTTTAGAATTTTGTGAATGGTCCTTTAAAATTAAATTACATTTTAACTTGAATTCTAAGTCACTGAGTGCGATTTCACTTCCTAATGAGGAATTTTGGCCATCCATTATGAGACGATAGATGACAGTGCGTTCAGCGTGAAACTCAGTGGAGCGGCGTGTTCAAAATCGCGGCGCGATGCAGGTATACGCACACATCCGGCGCGAACAGCTTTACTTGGTTTGGAATATTTCATGTTTGAATAGGGGTGTACGTTTTTCCAATGATAATGTTTATAGTT
>JXSR01S005419.1:32883-48165 GCA_000969725.1 Ophiothrix spiculata | reverse complement strand
TGCTAAATAGTGAGCATTTTAACAATTTAGTGATCGCTTTTGGAGTAAGCAATCATAACGGGGGTTAGCGAACATCGCTAAACGTTAGAGAAATAGGCAATACATATAATATAAAATATTTTTTTTGTCTGTGGTGTATTAATGAAGTTAATAAATTTGTATTCCACTTCGCTTAGAAAATGTGACTAAATTCATGCACTTGTGGTGGATTTTGATTGGTATCCAATTCACTTGGACCCCATACACCTTGTGTACTATAGACCTGTACTAGACATATCAAAATCCATCACATGCACATTGATTTCAACACATTTCACTTGCAATTTGAAATACGTATTTATTAACCTATACATAAAAAATGTGCACTATATTTGACTATATTTGTTAGTTTTTGTGTAAATTGTCTATAAATGTATGGCCATTAACATTCATAATCATACACTTCGTGTAGGTGATATATACTGCTACTGATACACTATATGTAAGCTATATGACCCAACAATAACATGATTATAGAGGCCTTGCATGCTTTTATTGATTGATACCAAACAAAGGATTTGGACTGATGACCTTTCCCGTAAACATGGCATACCGCAGTACATTCTACTGATAATGGTGCATTTTTATTGATGGGCCAACATGAATTGATTGGTAATGGACTTCATACAGTGTAAACTTCTATTGAATGCATATGAGCAATCCACCATATTCACAATATTACACGTCACATGCAGGGCCACTATTGAGGGAGAACAACCAGAACTGCTATTGCTGAAAAAGTAAGACTAACACACAAAAAACATTCAATGTATGTCAAAAGCTGGTCTGAGGGTGTTCATCTGCAGCCAAAGCAATGTCCTGATGGAGATGGAGTCAATGTTTTTTTGTTTTTTTTGAAGTTCATGACCTCTATCTTGCTGTGATGACGGCGCATGGATGGTGAAATACACTATGTTAAAGATTATCCTGCGATAATTCAAATAAGCTAGTTTGGTAAAACCATTGGTGATTATAATATCACAATGGTTCTTGTATACAACTTGGTTAATGAATTTAACTTCAAAATATTTTATAACCAAAGGTTTGGCCTTCAATATCACAGGCGAATCTTATCCCGTTTTATGTTATCGAAAATTAGGTGTGTCTGGCACAAAAGTGACATCACAAGACCCTGACACCATCTTTACAGGTTCATCTAAATGTTGAGAACTGAATGTTGACATGTGAAACACAGACTAACAGGAATGTATCGTTGTTGATTTGTAATGAACCCACAGATGATATTCAAATAAGCGTATCACACACAGCACAGCGTTTACAGAATATTAAAACCTAACGATTTTACTTCCATACCAATGGCTCTTGAAACAGTTGAAGGACCATTTCAAGAGCCACTGACCAAAGACTGGACACTGTATTACAAGTAATGCAATTATATGAAAAATGACAGCATTGCCTAAACAACTTTCTTAATTTCATATGACAAATTGAGTGTCAAGAATATTAGCACACCAAATCACTTTCAACTTGAAATTCTGGTATGAAGTAAATCAACAATTACGGCCAATTTTGTTGTTTTTCTCTTTACCGTGCCTCATAAAAAGGAAACAACAATCTGCACAGCACATAGGGTGCATATCCGCATAATGCGAACCTTATATCATAATCAATTATCATATTTTGCTAGACAACAATACTGATTCTATACAATCCATCAGCAACTTAAGAAACCATTTTCATAATGTATTCAAGCACATAACACGATTTAGGCTGAGTAAAAACCAATTTACTTCTCCAGCTGGCCTCATCCTTTTTAGAGAATTTTCTTTTCACTTTTTTTTCAGTCCTGATTTTTGCACAAATTTTAGTGAAAAGATCTCAATTTGGCAGAAATTTTTTGAAACTTTTTAAAAGCAGAACCATCAAAGCACTACATTTTGCAAAGAAAAAGAGGTATTAGACAGTGTGCTTTTGCTACCAATGTTCATCGCACATCCCTATCTCCACTTTTCAGCTGCACCCCTCCCCATTCCTTGCCATCATATACCGAGTGAGTCAAAAAACTACAATAGTTAAATGAAAGCCATATTTTAAGAACAAGAGATATCATGAACATGAAATGTATATATCTAAATAGATCATAGATTGACCTTAAGAATGGGAAAATTGATAAAGGCGTCGTAGAGATACACTTATTGAGTAGGAAGGCATAAAAACAGATCTGTCTAACTGTCGTGCATATGTTTTATTTTAGTGAGGACACAATTACGACATTATCCTCTTCTCTTTCATTTTTGGGTGCCTTGATAAGGGCCGTTTGAGCTTGGTGGCCCTGAAAATTCAATATTCGGTTATACATGGACTGGGACACATTTGGCAGGGGATTTTGGGGGAGCTCACTTCTTGATCCATTGTCAATGTCTGACGAACGCGGTCGACGTTTATCCTGCTTCTTGCCGTTCGCGGTCTTCAAGATCTCTTTTTATTTAGTTTATGGACTGTTCCTGTTCTTTTGAATTCGACTGAATTCTATTATTAGATAGTGGATGCACATAGTACACGCGATTAGGGGAATGCATCCCGGAATCTCTGTTTAACTTCTGCATGAGATTTGGTTGTAAAATAAACCTCAGCAATTAGAGCATGTTGCTTGTTGGTGATCTGATCTTGAGGCATTTTGAGCAATGACTGATCGATAAGCCCTCCCTTCTAAGACAGTACCCCACACATGTCGTTTTGCACTTGAAAAGACCGCCTAAATTATCTTTTAAATGTAAATTAATAGATTAAGAGGAGATAACCTTTAGATCACTGGAGTAATGTAATTGGCTTTTGTATTATTCAAGAGGTGTTGGCAAGAAATTCAGTCCAATATTGTTACTCGGATGACGAGGCATGTTCATTTGGACAGAACTGTTTTTATACCATATTATTCAAATAAGGATATCTTTGCAACGCCTTTATCAATTTTCACCATTCTTTCACCGTTTGAAAGCTTAATCCATGATCTATTTAGAAATTAATATTATTTGTTCGAAATTACTTTTGTTCTTACAATATGGCTTCCATCTAATTATTGCAGTTTTTTTGACTTGCACGGTATATGCTGAATGCAAATGTATCTTTACCATCTTGTACTGTACATATATTTCAGTTCCAAAAAAGTTTAGGCAATCAAACCACCAAATTGCTCTATGTGGTGATTCAAAGGCTGCCTTTGATATCTATGACACAACCAAGCATTTCTTTCTGTATTGAAAGGATGACATTTTACAGAAATTCATTCTAAGCATTCCTTTGGAAATTACAGATACCAAAATCCAATTTAAAATGAGTAATCAGTTCATTGATGCAAATTTCGAAACAAACTGATATTATTTTCATAAAACAGTGAAATCTCAACTGTAAATCATTTGACTAATTGTGCAAGTACTGTTCAGGGCAACTTGTGACAGCTACCACTGACTGGATACAACATTGCATTGTGGGAAAGAAATGATTTCAGAGCAACATGTGAGAACTTTCATTTGACTGGATACAGCATTGCAATTTGGGATAGAAATTATATCTGTATCTTTCTATGCATAAAGCACACATAACTTTCCACATATACATTGTGTTCTAAGTTTTAACTCTTTCACTCCAGAATAAAATTTTCACCATCCGTTCTATTTCACCGGAAAGCCCCTCTGAGCGGCTCACAGAGACCTAACTTTTTGACAGCATATGATAATTGTAGTGCGCCAGGGTTGTTCTCTTTGCTAATTAAATTGATGGCGCTAGATAGCTCTTCGTTTCAACTGCTTGCTGGCAAATTTTCAACCACTTTGGGCTAGTAGGTTTTTTTTTTAGAGCTATTTGAACAAATTGCGTCAAAGTAGAAATTCCAGCAAATCGTGCACGCTTTTCCGGAGTGAAAGAGTTAAGGTGAAATACTTGCACTGGGTACCAACAGTCATATGTTATTGTAACTTCCAAACTCTTGTCTAAGGAAACAAGAGGACATAGTTCCAACGGCAAGACTTAAACCAGAGACCTTTGGATTATGAATCAAGTACAACACTGTCACTGGGCCAAACTGCCCTCTTACTATCCCTTTTTGTAATAACATAATGATGTCATGAAATATCCCCTTAGAAGATTTGATTGATTTAAAGAAAATCGGTACTGTAGAGAAAATGTGACTCATCAAATCGAAAGGTACAAGTTTGGGGAAAAGCCGGTTTTGAATGAAATACGAAAAATTAGAAAAAATGGTTGGGTCGAGTTTTGAGATATGGTAAAAATTTGGATCTTTGAAACCATTTTGAGACCATGTCAGATTTATTTATTGATAAAAATGTTCATGGTACCATCTCCTAAGCTAGAAATTGAAATTAGCAATTTCTTTATTTTGTGGACATTTGAAGAGTATTATCTGTAGAACATGCCTACAATAATTTGGTTGAAATTAGACAATTAGAAATGCCCGTTATCATTGAGTTTTCAACTACTGGTAAATGTAGATCCAATAATCCAACATCATTATCTTTATTAAAAATCTTGATTTTCAAACATGTTCTTCTCAAAAGTGTTTTTAAAAAAAATCTGTAATATGCTCATATTTTTGGCTCTAACTTTGCAAACAAAATTTGAATTGATGAAAAACTGGTATCACATTAAAGAGGAATAAACAAGCTTTTAACTGACACCAATAACTCAATTTTGGTCCCAACTTGTACCTTTCTATGTGGCAAGTCACATATTACATTATCAACATATCTATTGAAGAGCCTCAGTTGAGGCATTGATGCTCAATTTCAATAATTGCATGGTCTAACAATGATACACTCCCGCTCGAAAGCATTTCCGCATAATTAAAAATATTCAGAACCCTCATTTTTTATAATAAACGACCTAAAATCATCAAAGATTAATCTACGTATAGGTAACTTATCTATTCAATATAATAAATCATTGTATGTTTTTTAATCTGCCATTGCCATATAAATGGCTGATTTCATGGACCATATACAAATACACAAGTACAAATCTCATTAATATGTAAAGTCTGATCAATTTTTCATAACCTCATTATGACCTTGTAACCGGATAGAATATTTTCAGGTTGTAAATTTTAAAACAAATGTGCAGAAATGTATATATACTCAATTTGTTTATGTGCAGACAAAAGTAGTAAAGTGCATTACATGCCATATTTTTCAAAGGCAATGATTTCAATTCCGGATTAGTTAGTTCGATAATTATACAATATCAAAAAATGGTGAAAATCGGATAAACGTCTTTTAAGATATGGCTGAATAAACTTTTGTGAGGAAATACTTTTGAGCGGGAGTGTATCTGGTTAGTTCTGTTTTCAGAGAAACTGATATATGTTCATATGATATTGACTACAATATTCAATATTTCCATTAGCACAAATGTAACAGACTGACAGCTTTCATGGTGATAACATATGCCATCTTCAGCAGCATTTCTTTGAGGCAGTGTCATTCCTTGCCTGTTTTTAACAGTCTAAGAGCTTTTTCTAAATTGTCTATTGCAGCGGGTGTATCTTCATATTGCAGGGCACTACTAGCATATTTACAATATTTCTGTGCTTTGGTAAAGTCTTCTGTTGATAATGACACTCCTAGAGAGAGAAAAAACGAGATGAAAAAAACCCAATTACCGGTAACATTATTAAAGACAATTGCAGTAATCAGAAATTTTTTAATTTTTTCAGTTAATAGGTGATAATCTCAATTTAGAATCAAAAATTGGGGTCACCAAACTTTTTTTGCTATAATGTCATATGTTATGACATCATTTAAATTTAATCGTAGATTAACTTGAAAACTTGTTTTGAAAAGTGATGTAAGGCCAAGAAAAAAATTGTTTGTTTGCCCTTTCATGAAAAAAATCAGTATGGTCGGTAGGTCAATCTTTTTTTTTTTTTTTTTGATTCTGTGCCGCCGGCAACTGTGGCTTTCACCTTGTAAAAGATGTGCCGCAAATTCAACACATGCAACACGTCAAGACTTTTTGTTTACATCCTTACACGGGCCGTTTGGCGCAACAGCGACATGCACCGATACACATTCTGATGCCTTGTTATTATGAATATCAAACGATGTCAAAAACGTGCCACTTAAATCAATGGATGCTACCAAACTCCACACAATTTTGCATGAAGACATACAAACAGGTAAGGTCGCCATTTTGGAAACAGGCTAACTCACTCAGCCAAGAGCGCACACCACTTAATAACTTCTCTCCATTGAAACCAATGCTTTAAAGCCTTAGTAGTGTTGTGCGGCCCCAACCCGGATCTTTTCCGCAAAATTTGTATGATCGATCCACAAAATAAAACGATTTTTAAAACATTTTTTGCAGGTAAAATTGATGCGTTTGGGTTTCGAAAAACTAAAAATTGTATTTGATAAGTATTATTCCCTTGTAATATATTTTTGTCCTCAAAAATTCCACAATTTGTTAAATGTTAATGAATGAAAAAAAAAAAAAAAAAAAAAAAAGGGCAAACATACAATTTTTTTTTTCTTGGCCTAACAGACCTCTTTGATCCATATGGTGTGGTATCAAAACAAATTTTGTCATGATGACTTTTAATCCAACAGGATTTCATCTTCAAATATCTTTTTGAAATGATATATGGCCTAATATTACTTTATTTTTTATTTTTCATCCACTGGATTCTTGCAACTGCCAAACCACCTTTGTCAAACTGAGTTTGACCCAGCAAATCATTCCTATCCAAAGGAACTTATATAGGGTAATATGGACTCCCCGCCATTTTGATTTGACTGCCGTGTAAATCCTATGGGATGGCGGCCATCTTGGATTGTCGTTCATGAAGGGTGAGTTATTGAACCCCCGGCATTTAATGCATCCTTGTGCCACACTTTGAAAGTCTTCAGATTAGCACAAAAAATGGTGTACTTTGACCAAGAGCAAGTTGCAATACACGCTACTTGAAACGCAGACATGATTTGTGCGTGAAACAAATTACACACGTTGTATATGCCTCAAGTAAAGATTTACGCGATCTGCCCGGATATCGGGCCAAAAGTCTGAATATATCCGGAGGTACGATAACTCCGCTCCATGAGCGGCACAAGATGTCTACATTTTAACCAGTCGTATATAGGTGACCAACTTAGGGTATAAATTATACTCTAGTCAGACACGCATCTTTTATGGGTAAAGTAGGAATGACACATTATATATGGAGCTGTGACCCTCCATAGGAACAAAATTTGGAATAGGGGTATGGTGTCTTCCTGTATCCTGAAAATAGGTTAGTTGTTCATGGATTTTGGAAAACATGACTCCAAAAAATCCTCTCTGGTTAAATTAGCCATCAAAAAGTATATATGATACAATAAATTTGATTCATTTTTTAATTTGACAGCATTTTCTGCTGTTTGTTCAAATTTGATCACTGAAATATACATGTTTTGTTATCTTATTCAAAGAATAGACCAACTCTAGCTATTAAAATGCATCCTGGTATTGCCAAGGAAATGCAAATAATATTACTATACCTCATAAATATTTATTAGGCAAGTACGAAATATAATGTGCGTGACAGTATTTTGCCTACTTCCCCATTTGCTTGTGACACCCATGCAGGGAAAGTATTGAAAAACTACAGCACCCCTATTACCGTAACCCTGGTTCATAGTCATTTCACTTATCAGTATGACCCACAACGATGGAAGTTTTTAAGTGATTTTGGTTGTGTTTACATCACATTCAGTGAAATGTTTATGTACAAAATACAACATGGTTTATTGCGGGAAATATTGAAATTCCTGATCCCTCATTGTTGGATGCGTGTGACTACTTCCCTCTACTTTGTGTCGGGAAGTAGTAGGTCAGTAATTTCCACCACTCCCTTAATACCATGTTCTATTTGTATACTAAAACATGTACAATCACACTGTTTTACATAATTGAGTTCCCTGGGATATCTAATCGATCTGCAAAGCAACTCCTTTTAAAATATATTTTCATTTTTCTTTATAACTCAAAACAGTTTTGTTGGAGTTGGGCCGCTTCAAGGAATAAAGTATTCAATTTGTCAATGTCTTGGTTCCATACCTGACGGTGATTCAGCTGCTGGTCCAGGCATTCCTGCCCCTCCTTGATTCCAGCTGCCTTGTTCTGGTGTACTAGGGGGAGCATGTAAACCAGGTGGCACAGCCCCAGGTTGTAGATGATTGTTTGTAGGGGGTGGGTAGCCTCCTGGTTGTTGGGGTGGTGGGTAACCTCCTGGTTGTTGGGGTGGTGGGTAAGCTGAGGCTGGTGGTTGTTGGGGAGGGGGGTAACCACCTGATGCTGCTGGTTGAGTTGGGGGATACACTGAGACTCCTCCTGGGAGAGGCGCTGATGAACTTGATGGATGCATACCTGAATAATGATAACAATAATACGTAGCATTTATATATATTGATAAAAAATTCATTTTGGGCCAATTTTGGACATATTTTTGGTAACATTTCAAAAAGTAAATCAAAAATCAAAAATTTGAGAAATGCATTCCTAGACATGTGTTTGTAGATTATAAAAAGCATAATAGGTTCAACTTTTATTTTTGCAAAATTGAGATAGGTTTACAAATACATTGGGCCAAGAACAAGGGTGTTTGGACCTTTGGTCCAAAATCATACTATTTGATCCAAAACTAACCTAACCATTATGAAAACACATGAAAATCCACATCTAGAAATGTATACTTTCATGTGGATTTAATTATCGGTTGGTGAGTTACAAAGCATAATATATTTCTGAAAATGAGAGGTTAGCTGTGCTCTTTTAAATGACAACAGATATGGAGACAGAAAAGTGCACCCAAAATGTTCAATGTAGCATCTTCCAGTAATGTATATGGTACTGATATTTGTGTCTCAGTCTGGGTAACCACCCGGGTTCCGCAGGTTTCGAAGATGACCCTATGTGAGACCAAAAATTGACAAAAATGAGTGAAATGATATCCTATCTGAGACCATAAATCTGCCATATCTGCTTGAATAGATACCCTATCCGAGACCATACCTGTTCAAATGAACACCTTATCTGAGACTGTACGCAAATGTGACACAATAATTATTACAAGAAGTAATTGGTAAAATGTAACTGTACACCATTTTAACACTTAAGAAGTGTTCTCTAAGTATTTGAAACACTTTTATTGGCAAAAAAGGCACAGTTGTTATTAATTTAACAATTCCTTCTAAGTTTGATACCCTATCTGGGACTTAAAAGACAAATTTAATACCCTATGTGAGACTTGCAGAGTACCAGGTCGATTTTGATACACTATATTGCAAGTCTCGAGACCTGTCCCGGTCTCACCTTTTTGATAATGCGGGTGGTTACCCGGCCAGAATACCCAGTTACCCCCTGAGCCACGATCATTTACCCAAATTTCTCATTGGTTTTCAAACAGCAGTTAGTTCCTTGTCCAAGAGATTTTCAAACACACTCAAATTTTGTACCACTTGGACTTGAATTTGATACTTGTTAGGCTTTTCTTTATTGACCAGCAAAGATAAGACAAGAGTCACAACATATGTGTATCTCTTACAGTTGTGTTGTGCTGTGTTCAGCTATTCACACACTTCTCGCTATCAATTCGTGATGTGAATAGACCAATCAATCAAGTATTGATTTAGGTATTCAAACACGCCACAGAGTTGTTCATCGCGAATCAACAACGATGCATCCATGCGTCTGCGTATTTTTATCGCGCGAGGGTGGCTTTAGCCACCTGAGCGTTATTCTGTGGCGTGTTTGAATACCTTTCAACAACGAAAATCTTCCTGAAAACCTATGAATTAAATTCTAAATGTTTTCAACAAAAATAACAGAGAGGCTTACTGATCTTCATAAATATATTTAGCATAATATGAAGCAAAGTGCTAGTTTATGAATGTTTGCTGCCAAGCACGGGGCTTTTGAACATACTAAAAGCGCCCCACACGCGATGAGCAGTGCACCGACTTATGTGTATTGTGTAAACGCACTTCCGTAATCGCTGTGCCATGCGTGAATGCTTATTTGAATATCAACTGTGGATTCATCACGAATCAACAACGGTATGCTCCTGCTTAAGGAGATACAGTGAGTTGTTGAACAAAGTATAAACTTCGACACATTAATGCCCCCTCCCTCACACAGTTCACCCCTGTTGCTAACCTACCTGGCTGTAAACCATCATCTAATGGACCTGGCTGTGGTGTTTCACCAGACTGAATGCATTTATTGATATAAGTTGCTTTCCATTTAGCATACTTTTTTGTCTTTTCAAGCTGAAAGAAAAAAAGTGAATGTTAAAAATACAACTTAGTTACGGAGAGTTCACACTGGCTTTGTGGTCTCTTGGGTTTTGATGGTGTATAGTTGTGAGATCATCTAATCAATGAATCGGAAAAGGTATACTTTAGGTCCCATCAAAAACTATACCCTAACCCTAAACCCTAATCCTAAAACTAACCCTAACCCTGCACCCTAATCCTAACTCTAACCCTAAATTATACCTTAACTTAACCCTAAACCCTAACCCTAAAATTCTGGATGGGACCTAAGTACACTTGGTCCGAAAATCATATCAGTCCTACTATGTCATAAATGGGGGATGAGGGTGGGGATCAAGATCCTTTACTCTGAAAATCTTGCAACAAGCAGCTGATTAACGTACATAAACCAATATGACCATACATGGCATACAGCGAAGTAAATTAGTCTGTATTTCTTGAAGCATAACATACCAAATCTTGCTCAACATTCAACTGAACTTATGTTCAATGTTTGTCTATGTGTTAGCAAAAAAATTAGCCAAAAATAATACCGAAATCATGAAAAGTTCATGTAAAAAAATATTAATACACAGTGATTTGGTGTTAATCAATTATTACTAGTCTCAATACAAAACCACCCCTTCACAATATCAAAGAATACAAGAGATATTCTATGTATCTCGTAACAGAGTCTGAGTGCTTGTTGTATACTTCAAGGTTAATACAGTATAGGCAGAGTCTGTCATGTGACTTGCAAAGTCTAACATAAGATTGGTGCAGGCGATATCCGGGGTTTGAATCTGGGAGAGCCACAAACTTAAGATAAATATATTTCTTACAAGGAAGGTGCATTGATTGATTATTTTTAATCAATTCACTACAGACTGCTGCAACCGGTGGTTTCGTTCACGCTGTGAATGTCCCCAGTTGGAATCTGGGTCAATACACCTTTTTTCACCCCTTCTCTATGGAGATAAGTGAGTAACAGAAAAAGTTAGAAATTGGTTAAGATAGATGAATACATTGTACGAGTTTTGATGTCATCATGGTTTATGCCAGAATGTGGTGAAATTGTTTAAGAATGCTCAATGCCAGATTGAACAAGGAAACACTTCGTCATGTGAGTACAAGAAAGTCGTATCTGCAATAGCTGCCATTTGTCATAAATTTGGATTGCACACTGTATAATCTCCAGTCTTGGGTCAGTGGTTCTTGAATGATTCTTCAGGTGACACCATCACCTGAAGTACCATTTCAAGAACAGTGGAATTTTGAGGGATTTTTCAAATTCTTGTAGACAAGTGGTAAAAGATATAACTCAGGGCAGCCATTGCAGATACGACTTTCTTGCACTCACATAACGACTTAACAATAACTACTGAATTTATACTACTATCTTACCTCTTCTGATGGCTCCTCAAAAGTACTCATTACATCTAATACTAAACTGGACGTATAAAATGACTTCACAACATTTCTGAAATGACACAAAATAAGATAATTACTTGATATTCCAAACATCTATTATTGATTTGAATTTTTTGCAAACCATTGCTATAGAAGGGATATACCAGATTATCTATACAGTTAAGTGTAATAACGTTATGGTGTCGTCCGACACGGTGCTCAGAATTATGGAACATAGCCCCATATATGCAATCTATAGGGCTGAGGTCCATAATTCTGATCCAGCCATTTTCATGGAAACCCCACTCCTTACAAAGAACAAACAACTCTCCTACGGTTCTGGCAAACATCTCCAGAATCCATAGCTTTGCAACTCTGACCTCCAAAGACATGGCAGGCTACACTTTCAGGCTCAGGAATATTTACATGATGCCCTCTCATCAAGTTCAGAGCACAACTTCCTGAGAACATAGGATGGGCTGACCCATGCGTAATTGCTGTTCACATGGAACCCATCTCCACAACTTGACTCTCAAGGCTCTAACGTGTGAATTTGCTACTAGGTCTCTAAGCAGGATATTTTCAGGGGTATGAGGTTTCCTAGTGAACCTAGGAACCATTTTGGATAGCATTTTCCCAGGGGCCAACTCACATATATGAGCAGAATACCTATGTCCAGCGGTCAAGAACCCCCTTTCAGGCCTCCATGGAGGCCGCTCATCAGATCCACATTTCCAATATGATTCAGTTCTTTACACCCCCATTTTGAAGAAAAACACATTTTAGCTACAACTACAGAAATTGATCACAAAGTGTGAAATAGTTTAGCTCAGATGCCTATTTTTGGCAAAAATTTCAGTTCACTAGACCCTCAAAAGTGAGTTTCAAATGCCAAATTTTTGCTCAAAATCAGTTAAGTAGACTCCCATTTCGGCGCTTCGCGCCTGACATACCTATCATTTTCAAATTTGAGTGCCCCTCTGGGAACATTCTTGTTCTGGTTGACTCTCAACTAACTTCAGTGGTTTTGAAAAAGTGAAAAAAAGTTCATTTCAGTAATTATACAAGAGTGTAGTATTTTATCAAAAGATTACCCTTTTTTGGGTGTTTTGTGGTTCCAGATTTATTTTGTGGACATTTCTGGGATTTTTGTGGACCTTCTTTGAATATATGTCAAAATTGAGGATGGTGCCCCTGGTGCACAACCCACAACGTTCGTAGTAAGCGCTTGTCCGCTTGTCCGGGACAACCAAAATTTGCGCCGGACAAGTGAAATTGAAGTGAGCACTTGTCCGACGGACAGGTGAAAATCGAACATACTTAACTGTACAACAGTATTCCATAAGCTTATCGGGACCAAATTGCAATATAGTGTTCCAATATTTCTGACAAAATGACTGCAAATTCAATAGTTTAGACCAAGAAAATAATGTTAAATAAATCCAACATATCGCCGCATCGGCGAATGTACTAGGGGAACTCCCGAAGCTTGACTGTGATGCCGCAATGTAGAGTTCTATTTACGTTTCAAACATTCGCATCGCTATCTACCAATTTCACTTTTCATATACCGGTATTTACGTATATCAATGTTGAACTTTGAAGATCGAGGCTTTGGTCTCTGTTACATCCATTCGTTATCGCTTGCATGTATACACTACCTTATACTTTGAACTATGGTCTCTTATTACGAGTATATTTTCCACGTGTTTGCATTGCTTTCGTATTTGTTGTCATTCTCAATGCGAATATTCCAGTACCAGTAGGCAGGGGTTCAACAATATTTTTAGGATGGCGAAACAGCTGAGCTTGTTTGAAGCTATTGGCAAACAGAATTCATTAAAGAGACCAGCTGAAAAGGGGCAAATTCTGCTGCATACGAGGAAAAATGAAAAAGTCCAAAATTGACGAAGAAGTCTTTCGCTTAGACATTTTGTCAGGTACGAAATTAGCTGTCAAATTTTTAAATCACCCTGGTCCGACAAAAAAAACCAGCATATGCTCGTAATTATTCATGAATTCACATACCCTTTGACACAGTGCAATTGTACATTTCGTCATATATTAGTGTGTGTTGTGCATACATGTACGAGTCAAATTACATCATTGATAAGTTGACCTACCTAATTAAATATGTCCGATACATACGGTCACATGCCAGTTAGCACTCGTTCGTAAAGCACAATGTAAACATTGCAATGAATGAAAATAGAATGGAATGTTGTGGTATTGGAAATAAATAACAACTGAAAATAAATTCATAATCACTTTATTATTGCATTATTACATTTGGTAAGCTTAAGCACGTGCCTGACTGTAGTCTTAGCTTTCAGGTCGATGTTTTCAGGAATCCTCTGGCGACCAATTAGTATTTTTCTTAGTTGCAAATGGCGATTGCGAAAAGACTGCATGGTCACATCAGCCAAAATTTGGTCGCAAATGCGACAGATTTGGTCGCAATTTACAGGGTTGGACCTGGGGCCCAAATTAGTTGCAATGGGGACCTTGTAACTACATTTATCTTCTAATAAACAGTTGCAGCTTTTACTAGCTGTGCAAAATCTGTGTAATACAAAAATTGAACCACAAAATATGGACAAGCAGATTTTTGTCCGGACAAGTAAAATAGATATGCTACAGTAAAATTATTTTCTTACTTCAAACGTTGACAACCCACCAGGGACTTCATTTGAAATTTCCAGCGGCTCCATCAGAAGCTCTCCTAAAGTTATTTAGGGGTGCAATTAGGGGAGCTTTCTGAAAATTTAGATGTTAATACCATCATGCAAGGCGCTCAATTAATTGAGCTCCCATAAAGCATTTGAGGGGAGCAGGGTGGCTCAATAGAGCTCATTCTCCTCAAACAGAAGTCCCTGCCCCCCCCCCCCCCACTTCCACACACACACCCAAGCTACAGACTGACTACCTTGGTTCTTACTTGTTATATACACCTCTCCTATCTTCATTATCTGCCCATAAGAAAATCTTCAAGGCATAGTTTTCCATATGTGCTTGTGCTACTATTTCACTTTTCATTGCTTCATGTCCCGCTAACTCTTTCTTGTCCTGAAAATATAAAATGGAAATTTGGGAAACAATATTTATTTATGTACCAGTATATACTGCCTCAAAAATAGACTATTAACCAGAACAAAAATTCTTCACATAAAATGAAGCCAATACACATGTAAAAATAATTTTAAAACATATCAGTGACCAATCGTCACACCAATTTTTTTTTTTTGGTGTTGGGTAAAAATAAAAAGATACTTTGATCAACACTAAATAGGCTGGAATTATGAACCTTTTTTCTTCCGCAAGTAAACATAATTCCACTTACATGCACGTCGTGGATACTGATGCGCGTGTTACAAGTACATGTTCCGTGTTCAGCTATGCACACGCTTATCTGTATCAATTCACGATGTGAAGAGGCCTGCTTATTTTGTGTTGATCAAAGTACAGGGTGTATCAAAAAGAAGTTTACAGTGATTAAAGTGACTCCATTTCAAAAAGTATGATACATTCTCTAAATTCGTTTTTAATTATAAGTAATAGAGACCATTATCTTTCC
>JXSR01S005419.1:16855-30226 GCA_000969725.1 Ophiothrix spiculata | reverse complement strand
AAAATTACACATTTTGTTTTTCATTGTTTGTGATTTATGATGATTAAATAAATATTATTATTATTAGACATAATGTATTGGGACAAAACCCCAGGGGGTGACTGGGTCATAATCTGACCAGGTAACAAGAGCTGTGTGCCAAAAAATGTGACAGCTGGACGTTTTTGTGAGTTAGTAGCCCTAATATATGCTCCAGAGCATATGCTCCTGGAGCAAATGCTCCAGGAGCATATTTGATTCATTATGCTCCAGGAGCATATTTGACAAATATGCTCCAGGAGCATGTTTGACTTAGAAATAGCTAGAAAATGATCTTGGAGCTTAGAAATAAGCATGTTGGACTAAGAACATGCTTCAGGAACATAAACGACTTATAGCAAGTATTTTGAGCATGTTTGTCAAATATGCTCCAGGAGCATTTAAAGTCGAACATGCTCCTGGAGCATATACTTCAACCAAAAATTTTTTAAGTCACATGTGCTCCTGGAGCATATGCTCATATTAGGGCTACTATCTCACAAAAGCCACCTGGACAGGTCTCGAGACTTGCAATATAGGGTTTCAAAATCGACCTAGTGCTGTAACTTCTCGCATAGGGTAACAAATTTGGCTTTTTAGTGTCTGATAGGATATGAAATTTAGAAAGAGTAGTTGGATTGATGTAAATATTGTTTATTTGCCAATGAAAATGTTTCAAAACCTAGAAAATCTACGGTGAAAATCTTATAAATTGTTTAAATGGTGTTGGCCTACATAATACTCCATTTTTGTGATAACTACTGTGTCATATTTGCGTATGGTCTCAAATTGGGTATTCATTTGAACAGGTATGGTCCCGGATAGAGTATTTATTTGAACAGATATTGTGGATTTCATTTCACTCATTTTTGGTGTAACATAGGGTCACCTTTGGACCTGTAGCACTTAGGTGATTACCCAGGCACAAATCATGTCAGTTACCCTAGGGACAAACCATTTTTCAGATGAAAAAAACCCGGGGGGCTACTTGGTACAAAAGGGGTTATGGGGACGTGCCCCGAATTCAGGCTCTCTGGTATTTCAATCGGTCCTTTTTCTTTGCAAAATGAGGTAAAACAGGAATTTGCGCCAAATGCCACAAATTTGGATATTTCTTCTCAGAATGTTAGAAATTTTTGCCAAAATAGAGCAAATTTGGACAGAAAAAATGAGATTTTTGATTAAATTTGGCTTAAAATTTAGAAGATTTGGTATATGGATGGGTCAATTTTTCTTGAAAATTGGTATTTGGATGGGCGGCTTTCCAAATTTCCAAGCGGCACTTCCCTACAAAACCAAATTTGAGTACCCCCCCCCCCCCCCCGGGTGAAAACATACGTTGTTCATTCAGCACTGTTTGCCCATTTTCACAAAGCTGTGTTTCTAAGCTGATGAAGTTCTGACAAGGTATCAGCAGGGTAAACAAAACTAGCAACAACAAAACTCATTGATTCCTTCAAGATGTAAATAATACTCCTAGTCACACAAGCTCTATGTAAATAAACAGAGAAAGGATGGTAATCCTTCAGTAACCCCTGTTGATACCCATAGTAGGGTGAAGTGGGGCTGTTTCTAATATGTGGTAAAGTGAACCACAGTACTTGCAAGATTTCCTCTTGGACTGTTAAAGCAATCAACTATGTCCTCAGCAGCTGAGGTATAACCAGACGTTTGGAAGGAGGGGAAGGGCAAGCTCCCTAATTAAAATCATCCTCATCTCCCAAATGAGGAAAGCAAATACATATCTAAATATCTAAATTTTAGAGCAATGGAAAGTACATGTTTAATGCTCATCGCCAAATCCCGGGGGGGGGGTACTCAAAAAAAATTGGTAGGTATGTGAGATCAGCGATATCGAACAAAGGGTCTTGCAGAACGGATTTTGTTCAAAAAGAGGGTCTATGGAACTGATGTTTTCCCGAATTGAGGTCTCAGGAACTGCTTTTTCCCCATAAAAATACGACTATTTGAGCTAAAAATCGCTCAAAATTAGCTTGAAAACATGATAAAATACATTTTTGAGTCATTTTCTTTGAAAATGGGGTCTTCGGAACTGGAATAATCTTGAAAAGAGCATCTTGGGGAGCGGAAGAGGAGGCTTGAAAAGGGGGTCTCGAGGGCGGCACATACCAGTACCTTCCGTCAATGTAAGTACCCCCCCCCCGGGCGCCTATTACTCTTACTCACTGCAGTGCTGCTCTCAAAATAAAAATGTCTTGGCATGCCACTGATTGAAAGCTCTCAGGAATCGCCAACTATTTCTCTCAATATCAATATTAAGGTCTAAATTACATTGTTCTTCAGATATGATTGGATAAATCATGATTTTTTTTACGAGCTTGTGGGGTCTCAAATATTCAAAGAATTACACTAAATTTAATAGTTTCATCAGAGAATTTGAGAAAATGCTCTACGAAGCCCAAGTACACTCTATACGTGTCTTTTCAAAACTGGGGTAGCATATGGTTAGCTTTTACTTTCATTTGGGAAAAGTAAGATGTTATCCCAATTACAAACTAAAGCAGGTGTAGTATGGTAATAGCAATATATTCAATTATTTATTGAATAATTAGCTAATAAGCCATGATTCTACACCATGTTCTAAGGGGCGTACCATTAGATTTCCAGGGGGGAGCAGGAAGTTGGATACGAGATTTTTTTTTTTTTTCGCGGCCGGTTCAGGAGCAATTTTTTTCTTGGAAATTAATGTTTTTTCCCCTTATTCCATGTTCAGGGGTGATTTTTTTTCCGTCTACCTATGGAGTGGGAATTTTTTTTCCCTAAAAACTTCCTGCCCAAGCCCCCCCCCCCTCCCCTGGAAATCTAATGGTGCACCCCTAAGTAAGAAATTCTAACCTTTTATAGCAAATACCCAGGGGATATGTAAACAGAAGACAAATAACCACATGTCTAATTTTACAAAAACAACGCTTCTGTTTTTGGTAATGAATATTCATATGTTTATACAATGGTGGTTACACTCATTTATTTGAAAATAGATTTTGAAACTACAGCAAATTTGAAAACATAACTCAGCATCAGCTATGAGGAAGATGGGAAAATATAATCTTATGCACAATTTACTTTTGGTCAAGTAATTTGACCAAAATTTGTTGACATTTTCTGAAGTAAAACAGATTTTGATGAGTTCATCATTAAAATTTGAACAATATATTACAAATATAACATTCAATTTGTTGATTAACTGGACAGATTTACGTGAATAAACACCGGGAAAATTATAAGTTGACAACTAATTTACAAAAGTATTGTAAAAATGGAAACAAGCAAGAAGAAACCAATTAAACGTCAAGCCTCTACAATGAGGTTGGAGAGACAAGCCTCTACCATGAAGTTAAAAAGACAACCCTCTAAAATGAGGCTGGAAAGGCAAGCCTCAACAATGAGGCTGGAAAGACAACCCTCTACAATGAGGTTGGAAAGGCAACCTTCTACAATGAGGCTGGAACGACAGGCCTCTACAGCAAGGTTAGAAAGACAGGCCTCTACTATGAGGCTTGAAAGACAGACTTCTTCAGCAAGGTAAGAAAGACAAACTTAAGTTCCTGAAATAAGGTTGAAAGACAGGCATTTACATGTAGTTTACAATGAGGATGGAAAGACAGGCCTCCACGACAGGCCTCTACAGCAAGGTTAGAAAGACAAGCCTCCACTATGAGGCTGGAACGACAGGCCTCTACAGCAAGGTTAGAAAGACAAGCCTCCACTATGAGGCTGGAAGGCCTCTACAGCAAGGTTAGAAAGACAAGCCTCCACTATGAGGCTGGAACGACAGGCCTCTACAGCAAGGTTAGAAAGACAAGCCTCCACTATGAGGCTGGAACGACAGGCCTCTACAGAAAGGTTAGAAAGACAGGCCTCCACTATGAGGCTTGAAAGACAGTCTTCTTCAACAAGGCAAGAAAGACAAACTTAAGTTTCTGAAATAAAGTTGCAAATTTAGTTTACAATGAGGATGGAAAGGCAAGCCTCTACAATGAGGCTTGAACAACAAGCCTCCAAAGCAAGGTTAGAAAGAACAGTCTCCTCTAAGAGGCTTGAGTTCCCAGAATGAAGTTAAAAAGACAGGTCTACACTATATTTAATCAATCATGGAGAGGTCTACATCAAGGTAAGAAAGACATATGTAACTAAGGTTTCTGTCGAGACCATTTTTTCATGTCGACATGTTGCAATAATTTGTTGTCAACGTCGACATATGAAGAAGTTGATATCAAAGAGTTGCTTTTTGTGGGAAAAACAAAATTTTCTGCGTACAACAATATGAATGATGTAAAATTGACATTTTGTAACTTTTGTTGTGAACCATCGTAATGACTTTAAAAACGGTTGTAAATGAGGAACGTCTAACAAGTATTAAATTATTTATGCAACACTTAAAAGCTCAACTTCTAATAAACAGCCATAAATTGACAATTTAACACAAAGTTTTTTGAAATTTTACTTGCCCAGTTTTGTCGACAAATGAGATTTCATGTCGAGAAATGCTTTATGTCGACATTCATGTCGATATAAGGCCTGTCGACAGAAACCTTATAAGTAACTGATATAAGACAAGCTTCTTATAGTATATGTTGAGGTTGGAAACATGGGCTTTTTTAATGAAAATGAAACAACAAGCTTCTAAAGCTAGGTTAGAAAGACAAAACTCAAATACAGGGTTAGGAAGTCAACTTCCTCAACAAGGTAAGAAAGTCCAATAAGTTTCTGAAAGAAGGTTGGAAAGACAACCCATTACAACGAGGTTAGAACAACAGATCTCCACTCCAAGGTTAGACAGAGAGGCCTCCTCTATGAGGTTGGAAAGGCAATCCTTTACAATGAGTTTAGAACAACAGGCCTCCACTCCAAGGTTAGAATGGCAGGCCTTCTCTATTAGGTTGGAAAGACATGCTTCTTCAGCAAGGTAAGAAAGTCAAACAAGTTTCTGAAATTTGGTTGGAAACACAAATTACACAACCTTCTACAATGAGGCTAGAAAGACAAGCCTGAACAATAAGGTTAGAATGACAAGCCTGTACAATCATGACGTTGGAATGAGAAGCCTCCACAGCAAGGTTAGAAAGGCAGACCTATTCTATAAAGTTGGAAAGACAGGCTTCTTCAGAGAGGTAATAAAGATAAATAAGTTCCTGAAAAAAGGTTGGAAAGAAAGGCATTTAGTTTACAATTCACTTTCTCTCATGACAGACTCACTCCTAGTAGTAGACATAATATGTCACCAAGCAGACTCCATACATCCCATCGGTATGGATCGCCAACACGGGGAAGAAGAGATGTGCTCTCACCTATATCTGCTGAACCTGAGGGGTAAGTGGAATTATTCACGATACTTGTTTGTATTTTGTTTTTGTAAATTGATTGCAAAGCTTACCATATAGTCATTAACTCACTCCTGAAATGAACTTGCATTAATGATTTTAATTTAGAGCTACATAATTTATATCAGGATTCAACACATAAGACATAAGAATTTTATTTCTTCCACATATGAAAAATTAGAGTAACAACATATCACAGTGGCCTACAGAAACTTGATCACATTAGAACGTCAGAATTGACTAGAATTTTCAACATAGGTTTATTTTGTGAACTCATGTTTTTTTGAATAAAAAAAAAACACTAAAAACAAAATGCCACAACTGATCTCTAAAAAAATGAATTTAAATCATTTTTTTTGTCTACAAATTATGTCAAATTAGTTATGGCACCTTAATTCAAATGTGCTTGCATTTTTGAGAAAAGTGAGAAAATGTGTCATTTTCTATTTACTGTCGGGGTCCCGACAGTAGGCCTAATTACAGCACAGCTGCCTATGGAGATTTTTTTGATACTGAAAAGCTCATAACTTGAAAACGAATGGTCAGAATCAAGTAAAACCTTTAATATGGAGATTTCAACAAAATTAATTTCATGTAGTTTTTAGGATTTTAAGGTGCAATTCACGATTCGGATGTGATAAAAAAAAGGCCAAACAGAAATGTATTCTAAAAATTTAACTTGATTCTGTCCATTTGTTTTTTAAACAACCTTTTCAGCATTTTAAAAATTTCAATAAGCCGTAGCCTGTTCTCTGCTTTGTAATTTTTGTCAGGGCTCCGACAGTATTTTAGAAAATGACAGATTTTTGCACATTTCTCAAAAAATGCAAACACATTTGAAAGAATGGTTTGGGGTTTGTAACATGCACCAGTCAAGGATTCGTGCAAGCTAAAAAACTTAATTTTGATAAAGGTGACCTTGAGGTCTTTGAGGTGAAAAGTGGATCATGAATTTCCCCTTTTTAAAGGGACATTGGATAAGTTCAGCATCATCCCCAAACTTTTTCCTTGAGATTTTTGTATCATTTGAAGTATTAATGGTAATAATGACAACATGCAAAATTTCATGGTCAAATTCAAACCCTATATATATCAAAATATTTATTCATTCTTTTATTTTTAATTATCGTTGTCGACAAGGATATTTGTATGTATATATGTATGTATGTATGTATGTATGTATGTATGTATGTATGTATGTAAATACTGGCCTTTATATTTGAATTTTTCAAATTGACCTTTTCAGGAGATACTGCAAACTCCAAATTCCTTTTGATTTATCTGCAAACTATGATGTGAAAGGAATGTTTTTAATACTTACAAATACATTTTTGGCTATTTCTTGGTATATAGCATCAATAAATACATTTAGAGAATAGTCTCATTACCAAGATCAACAAACAAACTAAAAGTCAATTTTTTTGACTTTTCTGAAGGTTCTGATCAAATTTTTCCTGATATCTGGTAATTGACTGTTAGGGGCTAGGGCCTATTTTCTAACATATGAAGTGTAAATCATCTACAAATACAATTTTGTCCAATCCCCTTTAAGTTTTGTGCTTGTTCCTATTTACCCGGAATTTCTGGCAGTATGTAAATACTGGCCTTTATATTTGAATTTTTCAAATTGACCTTTTCAGGAGATACTGCAAACTCCAAATTCCTTTTGATTTATCTGCAAACTATGATGTGAAAGGAATGTTTTAAATACTTACAAATACATTTTTGGCTATTTCTTGGTATATAGCATCAATAAATACATTTAGAGAATAGTCTCATTACCAAGATCAACAAACAAACTAAAAGTCAATTTTTTTGACTTTTCTGAAGGTTCTGATCAAATTTTTCCTGATATCTGGTAATTGACTGTTAGGGGCTAGGGCCTATTTTCTAACATATGAAGTGTAAATCATCTACAAATACAATTTTGTCCAATCCCCTTTAAGTTTTGTGCTTGTTCCTATTTACCCGGAATTTCTGGCAGTGGTATTGGTACCACTGCAAGAAGGGAGCCCTGCCAGAAAGACTATCGCATAAGTGCACATACCAAATGCCGGGACCAATGTCACAAGAAATGGCCATTTTCATCAACGCACTGCAACACTCATGGGCCATGCTCCACAAAGGATATTTATACAAAATTTACTTATTATAGTCATCTTTAACAAACCTTTTCATTCTGGGCGGGATCAAATCGCATCGTGCGTGAACAACAAACCAATCTTCAAGTCACGTAGCAACAGAACTGTCAAATCACGCGAGCTGACAAGTATCGTGTGACCCGTGAGTTGCGTTTTAACTTTAACCTCGACGCACAAAACGAGTACAAGTGAAAAGGTGTTCTTCATGTGACTAAAGACTCCGATGTTGTTAGTTACACAAGAAATGATGTTTTATATGTAAACCATGGTAACCATTGTAAACAAACCAAACATGATGTTTGATTTTTCTGATCAAAGCATTGCGATTTTCATAAATTTAATTCAAAAACTTTTTAAGTTTCTTTAGCTGTCAAAATGTTGAGGGCATGCTCCGAGTGTACAATTTTCATGCTAAAACTGTGACCGGGTACATTGACTGTATGTTGAATTTCATTGAAAACAATAGAGTCAATGTTATCCAATTGAACCAAAATTTCAAATGTTTATCTTAGGTTAATTCTTCAAGAAAGGAATACCCAAGATAATAAGAAATAATAAAATGTCAATTTTAATAAAATAAAAATTGTCACACATTGCAAATTTGGGTTGCAAACATCAAGATTTTGTTTAATATCCATCATGGCAGCTATTTATTTTTTGTGTAATACACATAAATTGCAATATTTTTACATGTTTGGTCATAAAAATCATTAGCCCTATCCTCCTACCTACCATTTTTTGTTCTCAGCCTATCTCCTCAGAAATGAGGGTGTCAAAAATTGGTGGTTTCCACCGGGGCTTGAACCAGGGACCTCTCGCTTCCCAATCCTGTAGATACCAAGGCACCCGAGGGACGCTGCCTAGGCAGCGATTTCGTGCCCATATGGGACCCCGGTCTATGATGTACATGTATTCGGATTTTGTTGATTTGCTCTTATAGCTTTTTGTAACCTTTGGGAGCTTTAGGGTTATACTGGCTTAGAAATTAAATTCCATTCTCCTATTTAAACTTAATTCAATTAAAAAATATTCTGATCTTAAAAACAGACAGAGATTACCATTTTATGAAAATAGGCCTAATGGATTTGTTCAATACGGCAGCTATTGCTTCAAAGTGGTCACAATTTTCCAGCAGATTTTGTTCCTTGAATTGGCAAATTTTCTCCGACCTAAATATGCATATATTATAACTTCACTTCTGCTTACCCTACAAAGGTGGTTGACCCTTCATTTTGCAGCATTTTTAATACCCTTTCACAACGTTGGCAGGTAAAAACCGGGGCGGTTTTAACCGCCTGGTAAAAACCGGTTTAAACCTGGTTAAAACCGGGAGGTTTTTGCCACCCTTTTTGGCAAAAACTGGCAAAAACCTAAAAATTTGAAAAATAAGTAAATAAAACACTACAAATTTGTTGCAAATGTTGTAAAACACTGAAACACAAGAAAATCTTGCCTTTTATGTTTTAATACTGGAACATACAACACTATCAACATTTTTCATACTAGACACTTGGACGTTTGTGTAACATTTTTTAAGGTTCCAAATAAAAACTTTAACCTATAAAATAAAATATGAACTAATGTCACCTTTATTTTTAAAACATGTATATGCACAAGTACGAGCATTTATGGTTATTCTGTTGGATGCACTGATGTCATATCAACCCTTTTCTTTAATATATTGTGCGTAAATGTGTCTTTCAACTTTATTGTATTAAGAAAATATCCAAAAATCAGAGCAGAAACATTAAATATTTTGGAACTATTGGTTCTCTCCATAGATTTCGCACAGTAAATTTCACTCCAGTAACAGTGAACGAGTACACCAAAGTCAACATTTGCATCCGTCAGAATATAAAACTAGCAAAACAATAACAAGGTAGCTTAAAAGTGTACAAAGGTATTTAAGGTGTATAAACTCCTTAAATGTCATGAAAATAAGTAAAATTCAGAGATGCAAGTTTCAGGATTTCAGGATAACTTGCAAAACCATGGACTGTCGACAGGGTTGTCACCAGGCAACTTTAAGTGTCGGGTAAAATTTGTGTGAAACAGTAAGAAAATAGAAATTTTGATAATAATTGTTCAATTTTTTATTGATTCTAAATTGATTTTGTATTTTTTGAGCCTCGAGTGCCGGGTAATTTGACTCAAAATCAACCTGAGAGTCGGGTGAAAATTAAGAGTGCCGGGTGGTCCCACCCACCACCACCCAGTGTAGTGACAACCCTGACTGTCGATGTAAAATATGGCATAAAATTTGAACTCTATGGGTGAATTTTACTTTAATAAAAAGTATGTTGATGGGTTTAGTTAATCAATCTTTATTCTGGAAGCTCTTAGACAAAATTTCACAAACCAGTTAAAATCTTTTTTATAACTTATAAGTTGCAAGTATGCAACATGATCTACCTGCTAATACCAGTACCACACACTTTGAATGTGATGCTGAAGTATAAAATGCAGCTCAGTAAATCTGGTTACAGGTTTATTCTGAATGTTTGTTAATGCCTTTTGTTTTTGATACATTTATTTATGGAATTGATATATATACTGTAGTAATATTATTTCTGAGGTCAAAGCTATATGAACATGTGAAAATCGGATTTGAATAATGGCCAATGAAATTTTGCTAGTTTTTGCCTGTTAAAACCAGTATTTGCCGGTTTTAACCAGGTTTTAACCGTTTCCGGCAAAAACTAGTTTTAGCCGGCTAAAAGCCAACCCTGCCCTTTCACCCGGGCCTTTCACATTATGTGCAATTTTATTTGATCAAAATAAATTTGTATGAATCTAAATTAGTTAAAGGTACATGGTCTGATTTTTCAAATTTTAGTTTTCACTGTCATATGAAAGATCACAACTTATTTTAAATTTGAGTCAAATCGGAACAACCATTTTGATTTTATGAGCAATTTTGTATTTTCCATTTGCCTATATTTTACTGTGTATATAATATTATGGTTACCATATTAAACAATATAAATAATTTTAACACATTTTCACTTATATCTCTGAAATGCAACATAGTTTAGCCGTAAAATTTCACATGGGTAATGAGAAAAATATGAGGAATATTTTGGTACCAAAATCTCAGAAAGTTTGAAAAAATGTTGACCCAATCTTACCCAAAATATCTGGCAGTGGTATTTGGTACCACAGCCAGAAGCAAGCTCTGCAATCAAACCTGGTGCATAAGTGCACATACCCAATATCCCCAAAAATGATCATAGCTATCGGATACGAACTGCAACACATGACAAAGGATATTTATAATAAATTTACTTATTATAAACACTTCCCGAAGTTGTTAGTCACACAAAAATGATGTTTGAAGATATATTTACAAATGGTAACTATAGATGTAAACAAACGAAACATTCCTTTTGATTTCTCTGATCAGAACAGTCGATTTTCATAAATTTAATTCAAAAAGGTTCCTTTCATGAATATGGAATAAAACATTTCTGTATAATGTTGAAGTACCATTTGTATTTTTCAATTTATGCACAAATGGCCTTTATGTGATAGGCTGTACTACACACTTTGCCTCAAGCCAAAAAACAAAATTTTGGGGCTTGTTGTGTTTCTCGAGCAAACCGAATCGGACAGGCCCAGGGCTCCTAAAAGGTTCCTTTCATAAATATGGAAAAAGTAATTTCTGGTTTTTCAAGAATTACCATTATTTTCATTTTATGCACAAATTAATGTTACGTGATCATAGGCCGTCCTGTATTGCTTGCCTTAATTTAAGTCAAAAACGAAGTTTTTTGGCTTGAGTGTCTCGAGCAAGTTCCTATCAATGCAGCCTGATCATTAGCTGGAACCCTAGCCTCCGCGATAAAAATACGATAAAAAATTTGAAGTCTGTTGCTAACTCGGGCTACCTGATCATGTGATGACAGCAATCGACAGTGATGTCTGATGATTAAGCTTACAGTTTAATTACATTCCCTTTCATCATCATGCCTTTTCTTGAATGCGATTTTCATGTGAACGAGAGGATGATACATTCTATTTTTTCATTTTGAAGTAGAATACTTACAGTAGTATGCAACGACTGGATCCCTTCGGTCGTGTTCCTTTGCTACAGAGAGAAATGGCTTGATAACTTTCAATCCCGGAGGTACATCTCCACTTCCTTTAGACGCCATTTTAGTTGTTTTGGTTGAATAATTCCCGATTTATTATATTTATGCATCTTTTCCACGCTATCGACAACAGCTGTGGTTGAAACCAGCTAAAGTTTATCTAGACGTTGCCATCCTAATTTGTAATTGGTGTTGACTCTATGAGTCATAATCACATGAGAATGAATCAATCAATCAATCAATCAATCAATGATACAAGTACTTGCATAACATGCATACCCCATGAAGGAGTCTATTCGTACAGGGGACCCACGGCTTTACGTGACTGTCCGACCACGGAGCAAGTAGAGTAAAGTTTCTTGCTCAAGGAATGATCATGATGAAGTTTCCAAAGAACTCACTGTGATGTGACATGTAAGGGAAAAACTTTTTTTTAAATCTTTTGTACCTACAAACATACTAGGCCTATAATATAGGGCCTATACGATCCTAACACTGGATACCCCTCTCGGTACCCCTTCAGGTTGATTTTTAGGTCGACTGCGTTGCCCCTCTAATTTAGAGTCTAAATAAATGGTTTGATCCAAAGTTGAATACTTTTCCAGTTATGGTAATTTGTTGATTCCAAATTTAATTTAACATATAGGCCTAATAGTATTATAAAGTGCATCATCCATATTGAGCATTTGCTTCAGGCAAAAACAAGTAGGCCTCAGTAGAGAAAATATGCATGATGCTCTTATAGTAAGTCTTGAATCATCATAAGTTTTATCACGAATCTATTTTAATCCTAAAACTTAAAGAGCAGGGCTTTTTCGACCCACCTCACACTGAGCCAGGGTGGGGGTGGGGGTGGGGGGCCGGGGGGGGGGGGGGGGGGGGGGGGGGGGGGGGGGGGGGGGGGGGGGGGGGCGGATCCCCCCACCCGGGCTAGTCCGACCTTGATTTTTATGGTGTTGCTATCAACAATATAAATCCACTATCACATACCACTTTAGAATAGAAAGCCCAGAGTTCTACATAGCAGACTGATCGCATAGCAGACTGATCGCCCCTCCCCGACGGATTTTTTTTTTTCGGGGTAGGTAGTGAAGTGGCTATCTAGATCACTGTACTTGGTAGTTATATCTCTCATGTTGGTTAGTGTCACCCGAAAAATAAGGGTTCTATTAATCGAACTACCCCCGGACCTTATGATCTCGGAAACCGATTGACGAAACATCACCCGGCGTAGTAGGCCTACTGGTGGATAGCTATGAATCTAAACGAGTCCATTGGTACCAAAAATTGAAATCGGACCTTGTATGACGTCATACGTTACGTGACTACGTCATCAAACTTAAGGGGCCTGTTAATTAAGGCTTTTTTCATGAATGTTTTTTGCTCTGTAACTCAGCAACGGATAATTAGATTCAAATAAAAGTATACATTTCTATAAGCGGATTTGCATACTAAACATAATGGTCAGGTCATTTTGGACCAAAATGCGTAATTTTGGACCTAGGGTCCAATAATCATGTATTGGAACCAAAATTTTTCACGGGAACGGCTAACCAAATTCTGCTTCGGTAAAATTTTTTACCAATTTAGTTTTTAAAATCTAGAAAGCAATATCTGGGATCGCTTTTCTCAAATTTTTGTGGTCAAAAAAATGTCAAAAATCCCACTCCTGACACCATTTCTGGCATTATTATGTTCTGAGCTGACCGATTTCCAAAAAAATCGGACAGGGATATCGGACAGAAAACAAAATGTCAGATTTTGAACATGATAATGATA
>JXSR01S005418.1:7958-24435 GCA_000969725.1 Ophiothrix spiculata | reverse complement strand
CCTCCTTAATTTTCTTAATTTGAAAAAATGCATAAGCACCGAACAACAGATGTATATTTATTTTTTTTGTCACGCATTGGACATATTTTGATTAACTTCACAACCATAACTGTTATACTCGAAATTCAAATTTGAATATTGATCAATCACTTTCATAAGACATTCATAAAACACTAAAACGTAAACAAGCGTTAAAAAAAATAACCTTACGTGACAAACAAACAAAGCGATTTCCCTAATGCCTAATGTAATACATAAAAATACGAAAGCACCATACAAAGTTGGTCAACTTATAGAGGTATATAAGTGGATGCACAAAATATATTTAAGCAATTTTTTTATCCAGTTGGCTTACCCTGTTTCGGCTTTCTACGTCTTTCAACCAGTTATTGAAGCTAGATTACGGTATGTTCTTTCAGCAAGTTCCGATCACGATATGTGTTATTGAATATAATATAATATGAAATTTAACTAATTGACATTAATTTTAGAAACAAAAAATCACATGACAAAAACCGTAACCATGCAAGTTTTACTAAAAGCTTTACCTAAACATTCAACATGTTTAAATTCGTTCAACCCACATAAATTGCATGTTTGCATATAAGATAAAGATATTTTAAGATCTCCACCCGGTAAAGCGTATGCTCGGCATATTAAATGGCTATAAACTATACCGTACATTACTAAACCTTTCAAAATATTAAACTAAAGAATAATCGTTAAGTTTGCCAATGAATATTTCAACCAATTGTCGGCTTAGTATGTTGTATTTTATAGTACATGCATAAGAAACATAAACATTAATGTATGCTACAGCCAGTACTCGTTGCATGCTGTTTATGATATAATGTAAGCGTGATACTACTTCAAAGTTTCAGAAAAATTCAACATTGCTTATATGTTTCCTATACATTGGTAGTATGAAAATATTTTACATTTTTTTCAAACAACATGCTTACAATATTTTTAAACAACGTTAAGCGATACTCTATTGATATAGTTCATGTTTAAAATCTTTGAAGTGGTTTATAAAAGACAACACGCTTTAATAACAGAGTGAACAGTGTTGTTGTAAAACTTTAAAAATGGCACTTTTAACCACAACTTTTTAATCGTAAACAGTGTTTTAACAGTGTTGGTAAGACGCTCAGTCACTAGGACTATGCTTCATATCATCACGATTATAACATCAGTTAATCGTTTTTGCTATTACCCGCTCAAAACAAAATCGGTACATAAAGCAACTAATGACTATTTATCGATCTGGTAATTGAAAAGAAAAATCCCCTGAGTAAACGTAAGTCAGTTTTTTACTGTTTTTCTCAACCTCGGGAAATATTATTGTTTTAATATCACTTAGGGACATGATTGTCTCTAAAACATACACATATAAAGATAATATTTCTGACTTAAACATTTTATTTTCTTATTGCAACAACCATTTATTGTACAATAAAATAAGCATACATCTCTCAATTTCTAAAAATGGATTATTTTTACAAAGACTGAAAGTCTTTAATACTATATCGGTATCAGATTTTAAAGCCTGCTTCAGGCTGTAACACATAACACAAATAATAATATTTCACATCTGCCCCTATCACAGTGATATTTTTATAAACGCGTTTTAGCAAATGATTTATTGTCGAGAATTGACGCTGATATTACAGAACCACATATGTTAAAGAAAGTAGCTACCAAGATTAGAACACTAAAACAAACATTGCTACTTGAACTGACTACTGAGGTTGTACTAAAATTATGACCTATGAGTTGTTGAACATAGAGTGTTGGATAGTTGATAAGTAATTCTGATTTTTCTTGAACCTAATCTCTTACTTAAAAGAACATTTTTAAAACTTAACAACTGTTTACTAATATAGTAAACGAACATACGTAACATAATCTCACCATAGAGATACATTTAAAGACAAAGGTCCGTATTCCGAAATATGTTTAGCTAAACCATGGTTTAACTGAGCATCAACTGTTCAGAAGTGATATGCATCATCAATGAGTCGTGCTGTTGACGAGAATATAAACCTTGGTTTAGCTAAACACCTTTCTGGAATACGGGCCAAAGTATCGCACATTTGTAGTCGTTGGCACATATACTCAAATTTCTGAAAGAGTCAATATATTTTTGTTCAGCAAATTCTGAGCTGTGTCTTAAGCACTACTAGGTTGACTAGAATCTTGACCCAAAATGTTGGTATGGCAGGAGTGTTCATTGAAACATACAACGTTGTTGATATGTTGATGAAAACATAATTATGTGTTCCTTCCTTCAACATACAATTTGTGTCCTCTGAGTTTAGTCTACAACTGTGTCAGTACCTGGAATAGACAAGAATAAAATGATTTAGTCTCGGGAGGTAAAATTATCATATGTTCTGAAATATACAATTCGTTTTGTTTTACTTAATGTCATGTGATATCAAAAACTTAAAAATGGTTCAAATCACTTTTATAATGATATTAAAGATACAGGTACACTTTGTTACTTGTAACGGCTCATAGGCACTGTTATGTCAAATTTATTTTGCGACCTTCTTGTCCTCATAATGCAATATATTTGCTGCAATTTATTCACGCAAAATATATCAAGAAGATTTCGTATGTCAGAGGCACATCATTTTATATAATAGACCAGACTAATCAGCATTGAAGTGGAATCTCAAGAAATCGTCCTTTTGTTTTTAAGATAATGATAATATTATTGATATACAACGCTATCATCCCATGGAATATAGTACTACAATATCCAAAATGCCAAATATATGTAGGGCCGTTCTAGCATTATGCAAAGTATCATATTGTTGAATCATATCGATGTATAATATTTTTGAAAGTTGTTTTTCCTTTCAAATCGTGTCGTGTACGCCACTCTTAACGCACGCGTCAACAGCGTGAGCATGAACAATCGAAATCGACAAATCAAGCTTAACAACAAGCGTCGGAAAGAAAAAAAACCCGCAAATGAGAGAAAAACAACTATGAGAGAAACTATATCACATCAAAGATTCTCTGATTCCATAGCACGTGTGGAAGGCATTGCGGTAATAAGATTAAATAAGAATATTGACTATATCATGATATTCAAAAGCTCAAAGCCTTTTTTATCTGCTGATCCATTTTGAATTAATCAGGATAGAAATGATGGTCTTATTCCTTTCCAAACCAGGAAAAATAACAAAACGTAGAAAAAAAATATGAAAGTCTTTAAAACGGGTTGCTTTCCTTTAGACAAATTATTCGAAAAAAAATAACAACAACTTTTGATACGACTTTGGCATTTACTTTCACATGTTGCGGTGGCGTTTGCAGCGTTTACGGCTATTTCGTCGTGTGCTGTTATTTTTTTCTTAAATCTTAATGTAAACAGTATTTTGTATCTAGGATTAAGTTGAAGCAGACTTTCGCTTACCAAAATGAATGTATATAAATGTAATACGTACCTCCACCGCAAACTAAATATCGTCTCATGTCACTTTCAGGTAATTTCAGATTACAGATCTCACATGATTTTCCATTTGGTGTTGTACAAGCTGCCAATGAAAAGATATAAAATATAAAAGAAGATATTAGACCCAAGATACTTTTCCTATTTTAAGAACTACCATTTACTACCTAGAGAACCTTTTCATCGGTAATAACATGTCCTTTTGCATTATGTGGTAGTTCTGAGAAGAAAACAGAGCCCTAGACTAGTTTCAAACTCGAATAGGCCAGTTTTCGAAGATGCTGTCCCAAGAGATACCCCGACGAAATGATATGAAATATTTTTTCAAGACGAATTTTCAAATATAGTTTTACATAGTTCTCAGCTCAGTTCTGTTTTTCTTTTTTACAAAGTTTTCAGCTTTTGATCGAATGTCATATGTTCTTTCTTCATTTTCAATTTAGAGCTAATAATCAAAGGCAGTATATACAATATCTAATTAAATAATTGATGGAAGACCTGTTTTTACAAAAAGGTTAGATAAGAAAATGTGACTATAAACTAACCATAAATAATCAGGCCTACACTTTTCGGCATAATTGACTTTGCAGATGATATCAATTTTGATTTTATAATTTCCTCCGTTAAACATTTTCTAAGCTTTAAAATGATATCTTACTTGTTAAAATTAATCAAGGCAATCAAATTTTACAACAGAAAATCTGCTGGAAATTATTTTCTTTTATTTTTTGCTGTCTATTTTCACCAGTTTTTCGAAAAGTGTTCTGTCGCAAAGTCCCCCTTTTCGGTGTGAGTCATCACGTTTAGTTTCAACAAGATACACAGAGGCGTTAAAAAGGAAATATGACCTCACCTCCATGTTGTTAGCTTACATGCCCTTTATCATATTTATTTTAAAAAATCTGCGAATTTTCGCTACTTTCGCCGGAGCACCCCTGATACTGTTTTCGACAACAAGTTTATTTTTGTTCACCGAGAGATCGTAGTACTTAGATCTTAAAATCTTTTGTTATCGGGATTGTGCACATACGGCCTTGTGGCTCTCGGCATCATCATACTGATATACCTTTGCCACATAACCTGATTCATTGTTGCTTATTACACACTGAAAACAAAAAACTAGTCAAGCAGCTGTTTGACTAACTTTAAACTAGTCAGGCAGGTCAGTCCAGCTTGCCTGACTAGTTTGACGTTGGCCCGCTTGACTAATGTGCGAAATTTTGCTTGACGAGTTTGCCAGACTGAGAGCTTGACTACCTTGATGGTACAAAAGAGCTTGACCAACTTCAAGTTGGTTAAGCTGGCTTGACTAGCTTAAGTTAGTCAGGCATAGCCCGGTGTGGAGTCATTGATGACAACATGGTGGACAGCACAGACATGTGAAACACCGTGCCATCGTTTGACCTCATAAATGTCACCATCATGTACTACTGATGTATCGTGAATTATATCATTTGTTTGTATGCAGCTGACTGACTATTTTGGTGGTACTCATATGTCACTCTTAAACCTCTTTCTACATTATTGACGGATTAGCTATATCAAATTTTTTATCCTATGACTCTGCAGCTACATAGCATGCATATATATTGCACTAGGTTTGTCTAGTTGGCTGGACTAGCTTGAGGTTAGTTCTTTGGGATCGACTAGTTTGAGTAAGCTAGTCAAGGCAGCTGGACTAGTGTTACATTAGTCCATCCAGCTGGACTAATGTTTTGTTAGTCAAGATGTGTACCATCTGGACTAATTTAAAACTAGTCATTAACTAGTCAAGCGACTAGCCTAAACTAGTCCAGCTTGCTGGACTAACGTCAAGCTGGTGAACAGACTGACTTAAAACTAGTCAAGCAAGTAAAATGAGACTAGTCCAGCATGCTGGACTAGGCTAAGTTAGTCATCCTTGTTAGTCCAGCAATACTGACTAACTTAAAGCTAGTCTAGATGCATACCATCTGGACTAGCTTAAAGTTAGTCACACTGACCATTTTAGGTTTTCAGTGCAAGCTTAGGGTTCAAATTATTTACATGTTCAATAAATAACCCTGAAAGGTTGCAGATATTTTGTCGTGTTAATGTTTGATTCTCATTTTATAAAAAACAAATATCACAATACTTACGTCCGATTTTTTGCTTCTTCTTTCCCTTTCCTTTTCCCTTCTTCTTTCCTTTTCCTTTTCCCTTTCCTTTCTTCTTTCCCCGTTTTTCCATGACAAATTCATCTTGTAGTTCTTGGAGTCCCTCAATGACTTCATACAGTGACAGCTTTGTATCTGCTTGTGGCGCCAACTCGTATTCTTCTTGCTCATCGTATTCCTCTTCGTCATTGAATTCATCATCATCAAAGAATTCGGCTGATATTAATGCCAAAGTTACGGAAAAGATCAGAAAGCACAAAGTGATCTTCATGATGGTACCTATATAGAAAATAATAATAACATTGATAACAAAATAGAAAATACAAAGGTTTGAAGAGTCTGATTTTTGGAAAATACACGATATTTCATTAATATTATTCTTAATTACAATGCCACTCAACGTTTTTCCATTTAAACTCCGTAATACTTTCAATTGCTACTTTTGCATCACTTAGTGCAATGCATTTAACTCAAAACAGAGCTATGACTTGCGGAGGGAGTTTCATTTTTGATGGTCATGTACAGAAGAAATACACAAAAAATGAGAATTATCTTCTTTGAGAACTAACGCTTGATGCTAACTGTGTATGATTTGGTAACAGGCATGAGGCATGTTATATATAAGATGATAATCCTTACACAAGTCTCTATAATTCATGACATTCCATGGGAAGAAAAAAAAACGAAAAAAGAAAGTACAGTATAACCAAGTATTGCATCATTATGTACTCTGCACACGGGGGCATTTTACAGGACTCTTGCCTGATAAAGTTAAGTATACCATGAATGGATTCAAACCAGGCACCTTCATTTTTTCTTATAGTTTTGATTTACTAACAAACGGATGGAACTAATACCCTATAATCTTGATCATAAGAACCCCCTCAGCTCCACTTCAAATCCTGATGTGGTGAAAAATTACAATGGTCCTCCTGTTAACTTGTTATATTTTATTCACCAGATTAGCAAGTACTTTCATATTTTGTGTTTCCAAAACAGTAATTGTTTGCCATGTCTGGATTTGGATGTGTTTTTATGATCAAGGTAACATGTTCTTATGATCGAGGTAACAGGGTAGTAAAGACTATCAAACGGATGATAGTGAGAGTAAAATGACAAATGGTCATGTGTTACAATCTTACCAGACCAATGAATAGAATCTATGGATGAGTTGTATTATAAAACACCACTACTTCATAAACCTCATTAGAATGCTCCTCAGTAATTCTGTATAAAAATGTTTAAAAAAATACACTTACCTTTTTTTACCGTCTTCGGTCGACAATCGGTGTTGGGCTCAAATTATGAAGTGATAAATTTAACCTGATTTGTGCTATATTTATACGATTTCGATCATTATGACCTTAATTAACCGTTATTTAAGATTGTTGAAAATGCGTCTTAATTAAACTAATTGAATCACGTTTGACATTGAGCTTTGATAATCTTAATTAGAGATGCAATGATCCGTAGTCATACAATCATGTACTGGATGCGTTGAGCTTGCTGTGAGTGGTTGCAACGAAACCAAGGACGCTGCCAAAGGACACATGTGTTTTCCCTTCAAATTAGATTGGACTTCAATAAAAATATAACACTATCGTTTCCATTCTGATAACCTTAACCATCTGTCTAAATTTATTACGTGGTAAGAGCATTTATTGTGATCGAGTTTCTAAGTAATACCAACATCTCTGAATAAGCCATAGGATAGGGTAAGCTTAGTCCCTTCCGATCGCGAGATCGCGGAAACCGATTGACGAAACATCAAGTGTATGGTACTGGTGGATAGCTAGGACCCTCACAAGTCCATTGGTACCAAAATATTGAAATCGGACCTTGTATAACGTCACAGTAAGGTTATAAGTGACATTGCGTCGGAAAACGCGAAAATCACCAAAAATCCCCAAAATCATGGTTTTTCGCTATTTTTTCGAGCAAAAATTGCAATTTAACAATGTGTGTCAAAGTATACTTAGGCATGTTCTTACTCCAAATAAATCAAATAAATACAATAAAACATAGTGGAAGTGTATCCTAATAACATAAAACACGATTTTTATGTAATTTGCATTGAAAATCAGTTTTTGGTCAGTTTTTCGTTTGACCCAGCGTGCCATTACGGAACGCCACGTCCTAACCCTAGGTTAAATTTTCACAAAAATGGTCTTAAAATAAGCGCAAGGCTTTAAGAAAAAAAGTCAAGAAGTTTCAGCGCGAAAAAATAACAACCGAGCGAGGGAGATATAAAAAAAAATCGGAGGGGGGAGGGGATTCCGCCCTGGCTCTTTGGGGGTTAAATGTATCTGGTGCGACCTTCCAAGCCAGTTTTTGTTATTTTTTGAAAATTTAGCATTTTTGATACCATCTTAAGTGGCTAAACCTCCTTTTTTATGCAAGAAACATAATTTTGGCGGCCGTTATGGCTCTCGTTTCGGGTGCCGTTTTTAACAATTTACTCTGGGGCTGTCTGATGTAATTCTTTTAAACCAATTTACAATGATCATTTTGAATCATTTTGGTGTTTTTAGTATGTTTTAAAGTCTCTTTAACCTTTTGTTGCACTAAAAATGTATCTTGGTGGACATTTGGACCCCGTTACGGGTTCCGTTTGAGATTTTGAACACGGTAACGATCTAATTTGGGGAAAACGGGTATGCATAATCCTGAAAGTTATTTTCCATGATTACTTTAAATATTTGGTGTTTTTGGTAATATTTATACAGTGTGTCCCAGAATTAAGTTATCAAGAATAAAATGTCGCATAATCCAAAAACTAAATCATTCTAGACAATAAAATGTGTTGACGATTATGCATTATGTCTTCACTTGCTTTGGCATGTTTGGTGCAAAAACCCATGCATTAATTTTCTAGAAATGAGCGTTTGAAGCTCCAGAGGAGTTAGAACACTTTTCCCGGAAGTATGCGAGCAAGGATGTCATCTTTTACCAACATTTCTATTTTGTTTCACATATTGTTTCTACTTAATGATGCCTTGGAGTCTTAATAAAGGTTCAGCTGAATGTTAACTCGGCTTCTACCATGGCGTTCTCGTGCTTCTTTTCTGCAGTTTCTTCTGCTATCTGATACCATAAGCTTTATATTTTCTGACATTTTTAAGATGGGCTACTCGTACTATGAGGACATCTTGCTCCTGGAAATAAATCATTTCATTGTGTCAATGATACCTGCACTGATATTGATCAATCATGAAACTCTTTCCTCCATTGACAAATGACGTGTTATAATGTGCTTTTAATTACCATATTCCTACAACCACTGTTACCATGGTACCAGGCTTTTAGCGTACTTACAAAGGGCCCGCTAAATGATTTTCCTAAACGATTACTTAATAATCAAATGATTTTTACATATGAAAAGAGACCAGATTTAGGTTAAAATAATCTTAGAAACAAAACCACTTATAATTGAACAAATATTATCATGATTATCTGATTATATTATTATTATTGTAAAGACGGCGTTCTTCGTTGCCATGGAATTTTTACAATTTACCCAAACTGGGAAAAGTGTCTAAACTCCTGTAGAGTTTCAAACGCCAACTTCTAGAAAACCAATGCATGCATTTTCTTCAATTTTGCACCACAGCATGCCAAGACATTAGGCATAATTGTGACAAAGTTTCATTGTCTGGAATAATTTGTTTTTTGAATTATGTAGCGTTGAAATTTTGATACCTTTATTCTGGGACACACTGTACAGGGTGTGCCAATAAAAACGCAAGATTGGAAAACAAAAATATTCAAAATATAAGCAAGCTGTTTTTCTCATCAAATCATCAATTATATTACAATAGAGCTTCTCCCCTTTATTATGCCCTTTGTTTTATCCAAATTGGATATTCCTGTTGTCCGGTGATACAGCATTTTAAAAATGAAGCACAAATTTCAATATGGTCCGATTTGTGATCATCGGATGAAGTATATTAAGGTTGATATTCATTACAGATATAAGCCCCATTGACTTTAAACTAATTTTACAATTATTTGTAGCTCAAAGATATTATTGGTCAATTATTTTTATTGAAGACAAAACAGGTGATTGATTTGAAGAAACAATTTTAAGCAATAAAGAAATTTAGTTTTATCAGTCTCAACTTTCCTGGTTTTAGTTATGGTACTTCAATCAATGTCAGCTCTAAAATAAAACAAAAAAATGAAAGTCCTTCATATTAACCTCTTATTATAAAAATGAATATATAAAATTTCGACACTCGGAGGCAGTAGCTGCAATTGTAATTTTGAGGGAAACTTACATTAATTGCATATCAAAAATAAATTTCAAAATCAAGGTCCACATCATGACAGACATTCAGAAACGGAACATGAAATTTTGGAGAGAAAACAAACGAAATTATTATTTTTTTAATTGTAAAAGTTATTCTGGCATCGTCTTTGTCTTGATTGGATACTTTCAATGAACTTTTGATATAACACTGAACAAAAAATGCAAGTAAGTGATATAAGTTTTCATTTGGAGATTAATTAACTTATCATTAAATTGATTTCCACCTAGTTTTGCTTGATCATGGAATTGAGATCATGAAATCGGACCAACCAACATTTTCAAGGGCTTCACAGAACTTGTAATAACTACAATATTAAAAGTTCAAATTTTATGAAACAAAAAGCTGTTCAAGTTGAGATTATGTACAATACCGTCTAATAATTGGTTTTATTACATGTTTTTATTGGTACACACTGTATATCTCTTTAACCAATTTTACGCATAAAATGTATTTTTAACCCATTTTTGAGAATACAAATGCATTTTGGCAGCCATTTTGGTTTTGCATACGGGCATGATTTTGAATTTAAAGTCAAGAAATTGGTACAAGAAAACTAATTTTGATTAGGTATTTTAAATGGAATAGTTGTAATTCAAGAAACTTTGAAAAATGCTAAAGCTGACGGTAGGCATTTGCCGGAAGCTGATACAACAATTTCAGATATATAAAATTCGCTCATTTTAGATACTTCTATGGCTAATTTATATCAAATTATAACGGTGACATATTTACGACAGCAACTTAAATGATTAATCACTAATCAAAAATTGTCATTTTGAACCATATTTAGATGGATGTTTAATTAAATATCTAAATAATTGACTAATAATGTCTGATTTTCTGCTCATATTTAGTCATTTAATTAGTCATGAAATTAATCATTCATAATTATTAATTATAATGAAATACTTACAAGTCATGAATATATTTCTAATGATGAAATTTATTGTTAATAGTACTTTAAGTCGTTCATTTTACCCTTTATATACATTTGAAAATAAAAGAACATTTAAAATTAATAACTTTTATTTTTTCCCGTTTTTTGACCAATTAATATTAACAGTGCAATTCTTTGACATGTCATTTATGGGGTTTCTGTCGTTTCTGCTTTATGCCTTTTAAACCTGTCCGTCACATACCCATGTAAATTTTACAATCGCACCCTTTTCAAATAACGCAAAAACCTACTGATTATATACATTAATACCGTACAGTTCTTGCTACACAGCTTCTGTTTTCCCGTCGTATAGAATCTTTGATTGGTATACAGTGGCGGAAAATTTTAGGGGAGACGGCCAATTTTTTAAGCAAGATGTTTTTGAGCAAAGATGGCGACAGATTTTTTTTTTTAGTTTATGGGGCCCCGCCTCCCCCTCACTTCCGCCGCCTATGTTGGTATGCATGGAAGTGTATTACCTCCATGGTGTAACAAATTTAATACCGTTCTTTCAAATGTAATTAGAACATAATAGCCTATTGAGATTTTTGAAAATGGTGAAAATCTCATCCTAATTAATAATGAACGGAAGTGAAAATATCAGTATGTATTTAAGCCCATATTTTGCTCTTCTTATTATTTAAATAAAAAAGGGCACATTTGAATCATGAACCACACCTTGAAGTGCATAAGAAGCCATGTTTCACTCACGTTAGTGGACAGCATCAAGCGGGAAAAACGGTTTACTCGATAAGGTTCTGATAAGATCCAGATAAAAAATATTAAACAAACCCAAAATACCCCACCAACCATTTCACATTTAATAACCTTAATCAAAGTACAATTCCATCAAGTCAACGAAATGCATTTCAAGTACAAACCAAGAAACAAACAAACCATCTATAAAAGTACATTTTTTACATCTCCGGACGTCCAACTCATCGATTTGAACATACCATTGTCCAGGAGAGGAGAAAAATTTTGAACCCAATAATCATTTTAGCCATCCAGAAAATCTGGCTTGTTTGGCATACCGGTATATCCAAATGTCGTCTTTTTTTTTGCAAATAACATTTTAATCAGAAAAAAAAGGTGTACTGGATAATTTTAGGTGGCAAATTCGTTTTTGCTATGATAGACCCTACTAATAATAGTTTAAGAAGACCCAAGTGATTTATCAATAGGACTAATAATGATAATTGAAGAGGAAAAAATGACATATACACTATTATATCGTATGTATAGGGAATTATTTTTTGGCCTAAATTATAGATCAATGGTGCAAATCTTGAAATTGTATTCTCCATTATACAAGTTTTTAGAATGTGTAGCCAACCGTTGTAATGAAAAGATGATTTACCTAACATAGCATGTGTGATTACATTTTCTGAAAAGAGCCAAGTATGGTTGTAAACTAATAGCTGCCCTTTTTCATAAAAACAACAACATGTAATTTACTTCAAAGCCAACAGTAGTAAATTTAAATTGTGAAACATAAGGCAGCTAATTGAATTTATGTATATTTTTTTATTTTTCATTCAAGGATGTACCCCTCATTATAGAACCTTGTTACCTCTTTTCCAGCGAACTTAGTCCAGAGATGTATGGAATCTACTTTAAGCTGTGGTCACAATAATCGTACGAGCAGCTTACGAGTAGTGTTTAGACCATATAATAGGACCACGCGACGCCCTCGCTGCTCGCTTTACTCACTGCTTGTGGTCCTTTTAAACGGACTAAACACTGCTCGTAAGCTGCTCGTACGATTATTGTGACCAAGCTCTATGTTTAAGTTAAATTTGTTTTGGGGTGAGCACTGGATGGTGCTGTTGTTGTGGTGTGTAGAATTATGATCGCATGAATGAGTGTCATTCATGGGGGCATTGTGTGTACTCAATGTTTCTCTCGTAGACTGCGTAGGGCAAATACAGTCTACGAGAGAAGCTTAAGCTTACATTGAGCATGTTGAGTGTGTTTGTGAATGACATTTTATGCGATCACGATTTTGCACACCACAACAATGGCACTGTCCAGTGCTCATTTTGGAACAGATATAACTTGAAATATTGCCTGTTTGCCATTATTTGAGTTTCCTGTTTTCTAATCGTGCCCCAAGCATCGTACATCACATTTGTAAAACTGATTAGTTCCGCCAGTCAAACGAGTTCTGAACTTTGTTGAGCCTGCCGAACTAACCAATATTAGTAGGATGAGATCTAGACATCATTTTTACGATCCTTAGAGGTTAGTACGGCAGGTTTGAAATTCGCAAAATCCATGCCGTACTAATCATTTCGTTGGTAAAGCACGTTAGTTCAGCATGCCTAACCAATATATAGCATCGCTTGTCATGCCGTACAAATCATTGATTAGTTGAACGAGACATCGTTTTTACTAACTTTTATTTAGTAGAACTTACGACATAATGTTTTCAGTGCAGGTCACCCAGTTACACGGACGCTGTATTTCATTACACCTGGTTACAGCATGGACACCCTCAATTTTCTTCAACCTCAGGTTGTCCTCTAACTGAAAATTAAGGGTGATTTTGGGGTCCTCACCTGCACACAGAACCACCCCCTTATACAGGATCACAGTGAGTTTGGCGAGTTGGATAAAAACACGTGGCCATTGGTTTTGACTGCATGGCTATAATAACTGTGTAGAATCTTTGAAAGTCTTACATGTAGCTTTGGCATACAGCTGTAGGCGAAAACTAAAAATAACTTTTATCGTATCTTCCGTTAGTATTTATTGCACGAATGAAGCTCATTGACACATCAAATCGCAGTACGATTTTACAGTAAAACGTTAGTAGTTTCAAAATATTTTATCACTTAAAATATTTTTTCCTTTCTCGAACATGAGTCAAATGACCTCTAAACACCATTAAACCAATTCCGCACTCTGAAGAGTGCGGTAAAAAAATAAAAACAAAACAAACAAACAAACAAAAAACACTTACGGGGTACCTGGGTATTCTGACCGGGTCACCATCAGCGATATCAAAAAGGTGATACCTGTACATGTCTCGAGAGTTAGGTTTACAAAATCAATCTGCTGGTCAGCAAGACTCATATACGGTATCAAATATTGTTTTTAAATCTCTGATAGGGTATCAGACTAAGAAAAATGGTTAAGTTAATGACAACGGTGCCTTAAATTGTCATTAAAATTGCTTGAAATACCTAGAAACAGTTATTAAAAGTGTCCAAAGGGCCAAAGGTGTACGGTTACATGTTACTTATAAGATTTCGTATAATAATTATTTCATCACATTTGCTATCATTAGTCTTAGATAGGGTATTCATTTCAACAGGTATGATCCTGGATTTAACACACCCCCTTCCCTGGGATCTCTAATCACTCATATCATGCATGTTGTATATATATATATATCTTACTATATGTGACCGTCCAGCCCAAAACAGCAGTAAATGCCAGCTCTTGTACTTTTTAACTTTTTAAATTACTTGCAAAGACCATACTTTAAGAATTAAAATTACACCTTAATTAACTTCACACGATTTCCAAAAGTCAAGTTATGGTCCGTCAAAGGTTTTCAGGTAGTAAAACGTATAACTGAGATAAACGCGTTCAAAGATTAGTAAGCCCTATATTTTCTGTTGATCGTCTTAAGAATATGCCAATTTATTTCACATTTCCTATCATGTTCTTGAAATGAAACTTTGCTGGAATTTTGTAGTAAGCACTAGGATTGTGAATCGGTCAAAAATTCAATTTCGGCAAATTATGACCTTGACATGTATTTTCACTTGTAGCGCAAAATGAAGTTTCTGGCATTTACTGCTCATACGGGCTGGAGGGTCACATATGAGTTTTAAATTCACCAGCGTTCCTACGGATATAGATTTGTGATGTTTATTGTATGAGAGATGCTCCGACAAAATTAGAAGAAAGTCATTTCATACTGTTATTGTACACCGTAGGTGAAATTGCTTGATTTTTTTATATTTTTACATTACTTAACACACCTTAACAAACACATTGAATTTAGCTTAATCGACATTGGTATTGCATAAGTGAAACAACAAAACATCCAACTTCTCAAAGACAAAATCTATATTTGCGACTTTCCGTTTATTTTGTTGAAATATCTCTCATACATTTAAATAAGACAAGCTGAAGGGTAAAGTTTGTGATTTGGTTGGAAACTTTTATAGTGTTTGTGGCATATTAGGTATACATTAAAGCATTATTTTTTATATTGCAAGAAGACAAGAGAAAAACTTCAACGTGTTGCCATGTATATGAGACTGTCCGTCCCAAACGAGCCGTAAATGCATCCTCTTGCCATTTTCACTTTTTAAATATTTACGACCATATGTTATAAAGATTAAAATTACACCTCAATGAACTTCACTTGATTTCTAGAAGTTAAGTTAAAGCCCGGCAAAGGTTGTCAGGAAGTAAATTATATAACTGAAGTAAACGTTCAAAGATCAGTAAGCATGTGTTTTGAAGTAAGCACAAGGATTGTAAATCTGTCAAAAAACCAATTTCGGCAAATTAGGACCTTGACATGTATTTTCACCTGTAGCGCAAAATGATGTTTGCTGCATTTATGACTCGTTTGGAATGGACGGTAACATGTGATTAAAGCAGTTTATTGGTTTTCTATAATTATATTGTTTAAGTTACATTTGTTAATTATTTGATTTAGGCATTGGAGCACAGTTAGGCCACAACGTTGTGCGGCCGGCCGCAGCCTGGCCACAGCCTTGTTTTTAAACAATGGCGACCGTAGGCTTGATTGATCACCTCAATATCATTGTATAATATTCATTACATGTTTTGACATTATTTAGAGGTGCATTATCAAGCTTACATTCGCCATCTTGGAGAATCAATCCAGGGTGTGGCCGGGTTGCGGCCGGCCGCACAGGGTTGTGGCCTAATTGTGCTCACGGCCTTATTATCTGAAATAACCACCTCTTTCCCTTCAGCTGCTTCTATATCAAGATGTTCACGAAAGCTTTCTCAACCTGGGTTATATTCGTTTATAGTATGCCTAAAGCACTTATTACAGTTTCGTGCCCATCAAGAACCCCTGTATACTAGGGAATGTAATCACAACAGAGTTTTTTCTTTTATTTTGTACACTTTTTAGCAGTTTTCAATGACTTAAATGGACTTTTTCAATTGTTTATGAAGCAATACTAAATTTCAAGAGGTTTAAGCTGTAGCTGAGACTTACAGTAACATTTTGGATGCAGACAACTTAAGCATAAAATATTGTTATTTAATTACTTCCGTAATATATCAAGCCCGTTACCCTTAAGTTTGTTTTTAACTTTTATTAACAGTTAAGCGATATACTCACTAGCCTAGTTCAAATACTTTGTTAACCTATTATTGATTCTATTCACTTGGGTTAATAAGTATAGATTATCCCCACCTGAGAGTTTGCAATCCGTAACGATTCGTGTGTGTTAACGCAGGTGAAAGCAAAAGCAAAAATCCATGTTTTATTTAATTTGATTTTCCTTAGAGAAAACAATAGCTTATCCCAAACTTTGATTATTCGGTCTCTTTTGTGCGGTAAGAATAATCTTGATTTAGTAAAGTTTATAATTCGGTAAACTTTTGTAAACTATTCCTTTTTAAT
>JXSR01S005416.1:33160-44731 GCA_000969725.1 Ophiothrix spiculata | reverse complement strand
TATGCCGACCTTAAAGCAATACTATACGATTTTGATCAAAAATATTTTTTAAACAGAATAAAATGAAGGAGTATGCCTATTAAAAAGCGTTTTCAAGCGTTATTTGCAAATCATTTGGAGGGTATTATCTAACCAAAACAAACTCAGAAAGCTAAAAAATAAAAAATGAAAAATGATGGGTGACAGGGGCGCTTCATTTTTAACAAGTTTATACCTTTTGAACATATTGGCCGTTAATAGTTATACTCATTTCTCAACTCGTGCAGAGATGTCTTTGTTGTTCATGTTAACAGATTCCCGGGGTCAGAAAAGAGGAATAAAGGCGGGGCATAATTGCCGGACCAATGTAGGATGGTTGATATTATTTTGAGCTTTTGGGTGAACGAAAGCGTATGTTACGAACATAATTTCTGCAGACAAAACGGTTCAGTGGACAACCTAAATGGGAAAACTTAATTTTTCGGCAACACAAAACTGGGCCTATTTTTTCGCGCACACAAAACCTTCAGTCAGCTGGAGAAAATGATTCGCAATTTGGGTAGTAAGTGTTGTTTTACTCATGCTTGTCTGACAATAGGCTTACGATATGGGGTCCAATTGAAAAGATCAGAAATTGCAGATTGAACTTTAGTGGGTTTAGACGATGTACTTGTAATGTAACAATCATAATGAAAATGATATAATAAACATGCAAATAAGTCAACAAAACGTGATGAACATAAAGGAAAACATTTAGTTTTAACGGCAGAGATAGAGGTATCCTAACCCGAATTCCTAGCGGGTAGCTCTGAATAGAGGCGATCAACATATGAAGACCTCAAAATATTGGCGTCTCATTAGTGATTTTGGTTTGCATATTAGGCCTACGCAAATCTTCCGGATAAAATATAGCCAACTGTAACCAATTACAGCTCATTTAAGTTTGTTATCAAGCACTCAATTAATTCAACAGTCAAAGTAAGTACTCTCCGAATATTGAACTTCATTGTCTGGGTAAAAATCGGCCAGGTTATGGAGGATTGGTCCGATATAGGAGGTTTTGCCTACATCTCCCAATCAAATATCGTATAAAAATAAATAGTCGAATGTAATTTAATGTTAATGTAATAGTCAAATTAAAGCATTTAGAATGCAAACTTGGGGAAGCGAAATTCATTGAAAGATCAATATTAAACCATGTGTACACGCTCGCGAAATGCTAATTATCATACAGCGGTACACAGTTGCTATTTTTAATACTAATTCAACAGGTGTCAATCAAATGCTGGCGAAGTCGATCGTTACTTCGGTGGTTTGTGGTATCTTGAGTATGTCGAATATAAACACAATTTAATAGCTAGCAGGATTTCGCGGTAACCCGAGGTACTTAAGTGAATTTATTGACATGTCATGAAAAGTGGCACAGGAACCCGCAGTTGCCTGACATACTTAAAAGGTATTTTCTCAGCGTGTTTGCATGCATTAAGTGGTCCAGGAACTTGCAGCGCACTGCCACAGGAACCGGCGATATCCTGGCTGAAAGATAAGACGGTCGGGCTAAGAACAATACATCCCGAAAAATCGGGATGAAAAGGATCCTTCAGGAAAGCCGTGTATCCTATTTTGACGCCTTCCCTTACAGGACCATGGGCCACTGTAGTCTCCTAGAATTTCCCAATATTAGGGATAACATCATTAAAGCTGCTGCGTCTCTATACAGGGGCTTCACAAGATTACCTTCTATATGCCTCTTCATTGATACAAACAAGCCAATCTACAAGATTTGCACATCAACCACCAGACAAAATAACAACACCACTGAAGGATGTTACATCAGATGTACTCCTGAAACCAATCAATGTCAAAGTCAAAGTCATATAAACATGTGTTGAACGTGGCACCATTTACCAACTTCTGACTTAGGGGATGGTCCTCCCATATCTACCAGCAAAACAAATTCCTGCAAATGAAAGTATGTGCTTCTAGAGAACTCAAGGAGGCAAGAATTCCAAAAAAACAAGAAAATGTTAAGCAAATTATTTCAGTCACTATGGTGTGTTCATTCGTCAGACTTGGTGGAAATACATCAATCAAAATGAGCCTTCGATGTGCGTAGGAGAGCGCATGATGATCAACATTGTGTTTTTGTATATCTATTTACGTAGGCAAATTTAGTTCAACTTCATATTCATTATTACACCTAATTGTTCTCTCTACTAAAGAAAATGCCTTGCTACCCTTCCCAATTGTGATTAATTGCTTTGTGCCTTTTTGAAATTCATTAGGAAGTCTAGGATGATGACCTTACCATACAGAACCACGCTCAGACAGTACACAAATTTCTCAGACCTGAAACCCCCAAGAATATAATCCCAAAGTCATCGAAGAGATTATGCATTAGGCTGATATACACGATCGTGAATATAAGAGAAATGTGAGTCTTATTTTTGACGAGATCAAGATTAAATCTGGCTTAGTGTATCGTTCATCCAGTGGAAAGCTTGTGGGATATACTGATCTCGGTGTTATAAACAATGACTTATATTGGCCTTTGCGAAAAGGGTAGAGAATGGTGGCAAAGGAAGCTCTCCTGATGTTGCTACCCATGTCCTATCTGCCATGGTTTGAGGCATTTTTTGACTAGTTCATACTAGTATGGGTTTCTTTCCTACCAGCACTGCTAGTGGCGATGCCCTGTATAGCATCATTTGGGATGCAGTTGAAACATTGCACTGTGTGGAATTCCATGTGAGGGCGTTCATCGCTGATGGAGCATCAACTAATAGGAAATTTTTTAAAATGCACGCAGAAGACAAGCATAGAATAACGCACTGTACAACTAATCAATATTGTAAAATTTATCTTATATGCGATCCTCCCCATTTAATGAAGGCCATCACAAACAATTGGGAAAATTCTGGCCACCACAACAAGACAAGGACTCTCATGGTAAATAAATGTTTTGTGATTTATTAGTACCATGAAAAATTTACATGAAAAAACATGTTTAGATTGAATAATTTATTTGTATACAATAAAACAGTATCAAAGTAGATATGCTAAATTATAATATACTTTTCCTATTTCAACAATGCATTTTCTGATCATTGGATGCGATTTTTGGAATTTACAAAATGTCTTAAATGAGATCATTAGTCAAGTTCACTAAGCAGTTGTGGTGCACCGTAGTTGTGATACGTTCAAAGATGATCTGAAATGTGTGATTCATCATAAGATATAATATTACATGGGAGAAATTCACATTTATAAATCGCAATATTGTGATATAAGATATTCGGAAATTTGCGATGAGTTATCGATGATATTGACTTTGTTTTTGAAAACACCATGTTTTGAAGTTAATAAACTGCGAAGCTCTCGACCATTTTATAATTACTGATAATGACTTTGTTTTTGATACGCCATGAATTGAATTGACGTTTGATTTCTCGCCTATTCATAATTGTTGATGTTGACTTGTTGATGTTGACTTGCACATATCTAATTCAAATCTGAGAAAGGCTTTATCAAAGTCTAACAGTCATTAATTGCTCTAAATTGAAGAAAAGCTATAAGAAAATACAAAAGAATACAAAGTATGTAAATCTAATCAAAAGAAAGAAAAGTTGCTGTGAAAAAAGGTATCTCAGGAAATTGTCCGTAAAGCTAGGAAAATGAAAGTTAGAAGACCTTTCACTTCATACTCGCGCTCTTAATTGGAATTTCCTGAGAGCATCTGTGATTGATAAGAGCAAACTTGCTCTGTCCTATTTAGGTCTTGTTAATTGTGAAGCACATAACGTAGTCGTAAAGAATAATTCCACCAAAAAGTTTAAGAAACTTACTCTGATAGACAATGAACAAAATAAAAGTGAATCTGAATCATCAAGTTGAAAACTTGGAAGTGATAAGGCTTCTCATGCTCATCTAATAAGTGACAATGGAGGACAATACTCTTCTCAGCTGTTCACAGAAGTCAGTGCTGATTGGAACTTTAAACACGTGGCTGCAAGTCCTGAGCTCCCAGTCAAATGGTCTCACAGAAAACACTGTTAAGCAAGCTAAAAACGTCTTCGAAAAGACTAAATGTGATGGATCTGACATTTACATGAACTAACTCAATAAAATAAAAAAAGTAAATGCTGTTTGAAACTGCTTATCCACAAAAAAAACCTGTGTAGTAAATAGAGTATGGTTAAGGAGCCTGATATTTTGACTTTAGCAAAGTATAACTGATAACCAGTTATTCTTTAAACAAATTTCTCATTCTGATTTTAAATTTTAATTGCATTTTAATTTCAATTTAATATTTCTATATATGACATGTTATCTTAGAGGAGGGTATATAAGGTATTCACTCAGAACCGTTTTTTCTGAGCTTCATCTTAATTGCACATCTCTTTGGTATTTCCATGACTGTGTCACGCCATATATTGACTTTGGTAAACTTTATGACCATGAAGCCATCAACTAAACTATGCCAGAAAGCTTCAGGAAAAAAATTTCAACAAGAAGGGTCATTATTGTACAGAAATAAAAACTGAAACGCCATTAACTCTTGTGTTGAATAGTGAGGTTTTTTCGCAATACAAGAATGCGTGCATTGTCAAAGGACTTGTTGGTATAGCTCCGTCAGGTGCTGTATTACTTTTATCAGCAAATTGTAGACCGGAGCGTTTTATACGTATTTTATACATAACTGACAAATTTGTCCATACCATGAGTTGTAGGCCAAAAATCTTGCCAATAACAGCCATAACCAATGCTTCAAAAAAAATTAATAAAAATGGGAGTATGCAAACATATAAAACTAATCATTTGTCTTCACTGCTTTTATCATTGAAGGTTGTTTTTTTGTACAGATGGTAGCTACCCAGCAACTCTAGAAAGAATCATACGAAAATTGTTGACACCAAAAAAAATGGCAAGGTCCATTCTAATGATGCTCATCAATCCAAGGCAGTTTTTGCCTCTGAAGCAAGTTGAAACAAGATTTATAGAAGCTGCCATACATAAGCACATATCTGTAATGAATAAATCAGTAACCAAAGGAGAGGGAAAATCACCAATGTATTGCATTTTTACAGTGTCTGTCTGATTTGTTGGAGGATCAAAAATCGTGGGCAGTTGTAGTTTTCAGGCATAAGAATTTTAATGTTTTTTTCCTTAAAGTTCATTTACAGATAAATTTAGATCAATTTTTCAGCTTTTTCACCATTTTAAATCTTTTTCTGTGAAATTGATTCTCATGCCACCAGAAGTCACTTCATTATTTATCCTCTTATTTTCAACTCTATAGAACCATGTATGCTCTTCGTTCCGACACTACAATTACTTTCAGTGTACCTCACTCCAAGAAGCAATCTGGTGATCGTGCCATATTTGTTGCAGGCCCTTGTCTTTGGGATGAGTTACCGTTGAACATTTGTGGTTGTAGTAATTTGTCTGGGTTCAAGGGTTGTCTTAAGTCACATCATTATTTTATTTAAAGATTATGTTTAATTGTTATTCTTCTGTATGTGAAATATAGGTTTGGATCTTTGGACTTACAGAAGAAGGTAAGAACCGATGTGTACTCTATCCAGCGGAGAAGAGAGATAGAGATTCGTCACATTGCAAAAGGATCAAGGATTTTTTCAGATGGCTGGGGAGCATATGCAAAATTGAAAAAATGGGATATGAAAATTTTACTGTGTTGCATAAATAAATAAATATGCGTTCAAGAAAGAATACATTTAATTTCATTTTACAAATAATTATAATTTATGAGACTACTAATGGTTTAAACCTTATCGCTCAAGTTAGTTATGATAGTTTATATTTGACTGTAGCCAAGTCTTTGATTTTAATTGTTGTTGATATTTTTATATATTATTATTATTATATGCTTTCCGTTCACTTTTTTAATCATTGCATTTTATGACATAACCAACACTTGTTTATTTCTAATTATAAAATGTATACTTATTTATTCACTTATTTTTGTCCGAATACATTTTATTCCTTAAGTTGTTTGAATTTTACAAAGTCAGCAATTTTGAAGAAGTTGGCCTGGCTTGGATGGGAGGTGTTTGTTGATAAGGTGATGGAAGAAAAAAGAAAGTTGAATGTAACAAGTCATATGTTGGCAGTTAATCTCCACCTGTGCCAAGTTCGACGTCATCTGCCCCTTTCAACTTCTCAGACAGTAGTTCCAATGATCCCAGTGAAACACAAACAGGAGAAGACAAGAAGCATAAAAGGTAGATAATAGGACATAATTGCAAATTCCATCAACAATTGTATGCCACATCTGCAGAAATTCGGCAGCCGGTAAACCTAGTCAAGCTACAAGTGGTCGTGGTGCGGAGCAAAGGGCAAAGGTTAAGTTGCTTAAACCAATGCTGACGAGCTATTTGCCAGTGTTCTGAATCAGCTTATACCAGTTATCATCTCAGCTGTTGCTTCAGCTGTGGAAGCCTCAACTAAGGCAGCCATTTCTGGAACAAAAACTGATTGTAATCAGATGACAAGTTACAACAACTCTTCTTGCCAGATACATTATCGATAGGCAAAACAATACAATACATGATATAAACAGTGTCAATGATTGTAAACAACTTCAGGGTGATCTTCACAAGCTTGTCCAGTGGAGTAACACATGGGAATTAAACTTTCATCCTTCAAAATGTCAAGTCATCACTGTTTTGAGGAAACATTTTTAGTTAATTTTAATTATGTCATGAACACCACAAAACGTAGTGCAATAAACTCTGTAAGAGACCTTGGTATTGAAGTATAACATCCAAGCTTGACTGGAATGACCACATTAACAGATTGGTGGAAAAGTGCAACAAAAAATTGGGTCTCATCATGCTAATCCTAACCCCAAAGGGTGCTGGACATGGGTGCCAGGTATATACTAAACCCATGCCAAAACTTGTTTATTATTTTGCCTAATGCTAGAATATTTTATTTTCATTAATCCACATTATTTGTCTATTATCTGCTCTTTTGATAATTACTTAATAATGGAGAAGACTATAGCTTGACAATATCGGTTAACACCGATGCGTTGTATGTGGCATGGCCTACCCTAGCTCAGCAACTGTTTGAATATGCAGAGAAAGTTTAAATATTTTTACATAAATAGTAGATACCAATTTCTTAATTTTGACACCAAATTTCAATTACATGTATTTTTTCAAAATTGTGATTTAAATTTGGCAGGCCAGTGCAAAACATCGAATTATCATGTGATTGCATTGTTTCTGCACCAAAAATCTGTAAAAAAAGTCTAACTATAACTTTTATGGGAAAAATCCTAATTTTTATGCCTTTAAAATTTCCAAAATGGCCACCGAAATCCAAAATGGCTGTAACAGAATTGATGACCGAAGAAGACCTAGATAAAGAAGATGACCAGATGATTGAAGTTATATGGTTCATAGAAAGGAAGATGAGCTTCAAAGGCAAAGAGCAGCATTTTGACAGAAAAGAATGTAAAATAAAATGGTGATGTCCATTTATTTTCAACTTATGTAGTACTTGAGCTATGAACTTAGATTTGCCCTTGGCTCAAACTGTTATATTGTATTGTGGTTGTTAAAACAACCACCATAATACATTCAGGCATGAAAAGTATAAGAACGAAACAAAATTGTCAAAAGCGGTCTGGAGCCTTAAGAAAAGAAATCAAGAATTTAATCTTCAGTGGGAAATTCAAAAACTTTCTAACAAATCAATGTGTAAATCTGGTATATGCAACTTATGTCTTGACAAGAAGGTGGAAATCATCAATAACAAATCGATCAACAAACGGACCGAATTGATCAGCACTTGTCACCATCATAAAACAAAGACAAACATCTGTATCAAGAAAAAGTAACTGGTTTTTTACAGTAGACAGTTGGCTGAAGAACGGAAGCAACTTGTTGTCTTGTCTGTGAAACCGTTGGTTCCAACCACCATGTTACACTGTGTGTAAACATATAGTTTTATAAATGCTCTAATTTTTGTACTGAGCGCTCTGCAGCAAATTTAGGAACTTTCTTTATATATATCTTCAACTCAATAACATCAACTCATACAAACTAATTACATCTGACCCTACCAGTAAAAAAACTAAAAATGTCCAAAAGACTCTCACTGAGCTTGAAATAGACGCTCTCACTACCGATATCTACCCAGATAACTCCAGTAAATGCCCATTGTTTTATATGCTCCCGAAAGTCCATAAACCTGATCATCCCGGAAGACCAATTGTATTGGGGGTTGCATGCACAACTGCCCAAATATCACGCTTCATTGATTTCCACCTTCAGCCATTGGTAAATAAATTACCCTCCTTCATCCAGGACACTACTCATTTTATACGACATTTGAATTCCCTCAATAAACAAGCGCCATTTCCTACAGATAACCTCCTAGTCTCCACTGACATTACAGCAGCTCTATACAAATATATCAGCCATAAAGACGGCCTCATTTCATGTAAAAATTCCTTGATTCCTGACTTCAAAAAAACCCTCCAACTACCATCTGACTCGGCTTCTTGAATTTGTGTTAAAAGCTTTGGAGTTTGACAACAAATTGTATCAGCAAATCCAGGGTATCCGTATGGGTACTTATTTGCTCCAGCTATTGCCAACCTATTAATGGGGAGCCTGGAAGATCACCTTTTAGGAAGAGTCTGAGACAGATGAGTCTGTACTAAAATAGTCTGTGCCAAAGAATCCATGCTAAAGGTATTAGGCCAAATAAAAAAACAAGTTTGTTTCTGGTAACATTCTTGAAAACTATAATGCGGTACGCGGCTTTTTATTTTTTACTTTTCGAAAATGCAATGCGATATGCAGATTTGAATTTTTTTATTTTTTTTACCAAAAAACACATTGAAAAAATGCTCTTGGTTTCTATTATTATTTATAAATATAATTATTAACCATAAAAGTTTTGTTTATAACTTTAGCCGCCCTTGATTCTCTTTCATGTTCAATAATACAACATGCGACTTGTTTTGTTGCATCTTTGTCTGTTTCTACGCAAGTTTCCATTAAGCTTTTTCACAAAATTGTTTTATTTATCAACAATAAGATTATTTTGTTGATACGAAATACAAAAAAAAATGCGGGAAATATGTAACTTAACAGAAACACGAGCGGGTTACCAGAAACAAACTTGTTTCTTTTTTTGGCCTTATATGTTTATCATTTGAATGCAGATGCAAAAGAGTTGGAGCAAAGTAATGAGGTTTACAAAGTTACGAAATTCAAGATGCCAGAAACAGTGGAGGAACTCGGACAAATGGGCAAGACTTTACCCAGGCCATGCACATATAAGAACACATTTGCCGCTAGCTAATAACCATACGGCAATCACTGATTTGAAAACCATAATAAATAACGCAGCACAGTATTATATGTAGCCTTGCTCCAAGGCCCGAGCCATCTATTTTTGAGAATATCAAAGGGTCGTAATTTGTTAACTCCAGGGGATGCACTGTTATTTAAGTACCATATTTATTCATTCTGAGAGCCTGTTTGTTTAACATAGACAATGTATAATATTTATTATTTTATATCTGCTCCGCAGATGGACTTAATATATGAAGAATATCATCAATGAATAAAATGCCAAAATAAATGAGAGGCTGTCAGATCCCAAAGCCATCCATAGACATGCAAGTGCTCTCAGAATGTATCTATTTTTAATCTTTTGGGCATAGAAAATCTGTGGTTTGGGCACCATTTAGGCCAATGTCTAGGCGAGAATATTGAAGTCAATTAATTAATAGTACCAGCATACAAATTATCCTGTTTCTTGTATTTTGTTCATAAACACCAGGCTGCACACCAAGCTATTTTAGCAAAAGGACAGAACTTTAAAACCCACATTACTATCATGTAGGCCTACCTATGATAGGATTAATACATAGCCCATCACTACACACACACACACCCCAAATCACAACACAGTCTGCAGCATTGAGCTAAGAATATGAGATTTGAAAACATTCTGTTGGCCTAGTATACACCCACTGTGGTATGGTATACACCTACCAATATAAAAGAATAGAAGAAAGTGTTGGTAGGGTTTTAAGCATAGGAGTAAATTTTGGTATAGGTGTTTTATGTTTACAAATACCCAGCACTTGAAATTGAAATGTTATAATATTTCAAACAGTCTGATTCAACATCCATGCCAGGGGTAGGGGGTAGGCTATCCATGCTTGTGCTATATACAATGTACAAATAATGTGCTTAGAATGATGACATGGGCTTTGATTTCTCAGCCTTTAACAAAGGCTATATTATATGTTGTGAGGTCATTAGATGCTTTTGAACAGTTTAAGTATGGGCTGGCTACCATGAGAGTCCTGGAGGCAATTAGACAACATGCAGCTATAAGGATGGGCTGGCTATCATGGGAGACCTAGAGGCAACTAGACAATATACAATTAATGATGACTGGTTAAATAAAGACTATTATTTTTCATTGCCCATAGAAACCATGTACTCATAATAACACTAAATAAGGCTGTCAAGCTGTATCAATTATAACTTAAAACCCTCACACAAAATCTATTTTAACTCCTTATGGAATCAAGTATTTTTAATCAATACTGATGTGAAACGTTCCAGATGTCTCCTTGCTGCCTATGCTGTTGAAAATACCTATTACCATGATTACCAAGTAAATTCACCTATAATACTTTTACTACTGGGGCCATGGACAATGCTATCTTTTGTGAGAAGTCATCTGTACCTGGATTGGAGTCCCCTCACATAACCATGCAAGTTTTGTATCAGGAGACAAGTTTGCCACCACCCTCTGTGTCTGGTATAAAATTTAAAGAAAAGTCCAGCGTTTCTTTCAGACAAATTACCATGCCAAGAGACACATCATCTTGCAAAGTTAGACATTGGATGCACAATAACTTCCTCAAACTAAATGATAGCAAAACGGAATTTTTGATAATTGGTTCAAAATATCTTAGATCCAAAACTACCATCGACAAGATCAAAATTGGTAATGAACAAATTGCTCCATCAACCTTTGCTCGTAATCTTGGGTTCAATTTTGATTATTTCATGTCGCACGAGTCACAGATTTCAAATACTCTTAGATCTGCTTATTGTCAAATCCGCAATATCGGCAAGATACGGAAATATCTCACGAGCGACGCAACTCAACTTATTGTTCAATCACTCGTTATATCACGTCTGGACATGTGCAACTGTCTTCTTTATGGATTACCTCAGTCTCAGCTCCAACGCTTGCAAATTGCTCCAAACACTGCCACACGTCTTGTCACTCTAACTAAAAAACAATCGCACATCACACCTGTACTTGTCGACTTGCACTGGTTACCAATACAGCAACGCATCGAATATAAGATCCTTGTTATTGTGTTCAAAACCCTTCACGGACTTGCACCTCGCTATTTCTCCGACATCATTCAGACTTACATACCCTCTCGCTCTGGTTTACGTTCAGCTAATCTCAATCTTCTGCATGAACCTAGATCACATAACTCTTTTGGTGACCGGTCTTTTCATCATTGCGGTCCGAGGCTGTGGAACAATCTACCAATTCACGTCAGACTTTCCA
>JXSR01S005415.1:7396-23774 GCA_000969725.1 Ophiothrix spiculata | reverse complement strand
AAATCAAAAAAAATTGCGCGCTTCGCGCGAGTTTTCCAATATTATGTCAATTTTTAGATAAAAATGTGCCATTTTGGCGCATATTTCAAGATTTTGAAACAATTTTTAGCTGAAATTAGTCGATTTGACAGATTTTTTTCGCGCGCTACGCGTGCAGTACAAAAATTCATAATTTTTCTCCGACGATTTTTGCTCAAAAAATTGCCGTCCCCCCCTAAAATGTTTACCTTCCGCCGCCACTGATCCTACACAAGCCGTAAATGCATTCTCTCAAAGGGATTGTGAACCTATAAATAATTTCGGCAAATTACGACCTTGACAAATATTTTCACCTGTAGCACAAAATGAAGTTTGCAGTATTTACGGCTCCTTTTGAGTGGACGGCCACATATAATTTTAAAAATGTGAAAAACACGTTCTCGGACCTAAAAACACTTGTGTTTGGATCACCCTGTACACATGAATGTCATTCAAATACATCAATATAAACTTGCCACGTGTGTATTTGTATATTTGCGTTTGCGTACAGTTAATATCTTGCCGGCTAAGTTGATTATGTCAGCAGTAAAAATCTCTAAGTTTGCTTTATCATTTTAGTATAAATTATCTCCATGTTACGTGCTCCGCCAGGATTATATGGTTTCACCTGGAAATGTTTACAAATGTCTTATTTTTATACTTCACTCGAGCATGTTTTGCAAACAGTTTTTCATTCGTATGGATATGATTTCATTGCGCTATTTAAACTTTTCGGCATCCCTTTTTCAAAGTGTCTATGATTAGATTTTTATGGTTTTTCTCATCGATTGGTAGTTAAAATGAATAAATAATCAAAGCAATAAAAGTCAAAATCCATCAGCATATAAATTTAATTTTCGTTCGTAATACAGAAAGTTATTATTTATTTCGAATTATTCTGATTTATCAACCTTAATTTTTTACCACCAAGTTTTAGGATTTTATTGCCAGCTGGACAATTGTCCACCTTTCTTAGTGGACAATTGTCCATTTTGCCCTATAATTGAAACATTTGGTGGTAAAAAATTAATCTTGGCCTAAAATTCCAAAAATTTGACTGTCAATTATTAAGGTTGATAAATCAGAATATTTCAAAATAAATAATAACATCACGAGTAATATGCACAATAAATTACTAAAATAATTGCATCACTTCGTATTAACATGTATACTAAAACATAATTGTATTCCATGACAAATTTGCATAACTTCTTAATTTTAACCTAAAATGGTGCTGATCACTTTCATTCACAAAATCAAATTAGAGATTTTCATACCACATAAAAACGCATATTTTTCTCATAACCCTTGTAAATTTTCACGTGCTTATTATGATTTGTTGAACAGTGCTGTATCAGTTGATTATTTTGATAACATAAATAAATATCCTTTAGATATTGGGCTCATATTTTTACTTATAAGTCTTGCAAATTTTCACGTGCATAATATGATTTTTTTGAAGAGATATGGCCAAAATAGTGCTAAATTAGTTAAATATTTATATTGATTAGTTTTAGCCACCATTAATATTTTTATACACTTATTCACTTCAACGGAAATGGTCTGTCAACACTAAATTATTGACACTACATGTATTTTGGAAAATCTTTCGTATCAAAATTGATCTTCATTGTCTACATTGTCGGTTGAATAAAATAGCTGTTGCTACATGTACTTAAGTACAATGTCAATTATGAATATTCTCAAGCCAAAGATATTTTAAAGTTGCTTTCAGACAAAATCGATATTAACAGTCTGTCTCTGTAAGAATGTACCATATTCTGTGTTTTGTTAAATACAACCGTAAAGCGTTTTCCTCTGCGTAAAGCCTAATTACGTATTCCATTAAGTATACTAGCGAATTATTTGCACATCTCCTGTTCCAGATTACACTTTGCAAAACACTTGATCTGAATATTGTACTTGAAAATCATAAGAAACCTGCAAGCCGAAGTAGTCTGTCGCGTATTTAGATGAGAATGAGGACATATTTACATTCTGTGTTATACAGTTTGTTTGTGACCATAGAAATAGATAAGTACAATTAACCTGAAAAATCACAAGCTATTATGTCAATACAATGTAAGGCAATTGTATGATGAATATCTAATGTCCAAGATAAGGATTCCGTCAAAATGCGATCAAAAACTCTTGGACAAATGTAAAGATGAAAAATGATACATCTGCTATGTCTTTTTAAGTGGTATCAATGGATATCTGTCTCTACATTTATGAGGTGAAAATGTTATTTGTCATCGTAGGATAAAATAAAACGTATTTCCAAATTGAAGTGATGTAATTTAGTTCATAACGAGTGATCGGTACAAGAGATGAATTAAGATGGTAATTAAAACAAGGAAACCAGACACAACCATTAACATGGACGATGGGTAACGTATACTTAGTCACGTGTTGGGAAAATCATCTGGCAACATTGTTATCAAGCAACCTTTAAGTGATGTAAACAACAGAGGATCGTCATCTGGTAGTTGACGAAACGTCCACAACAAGTACGTTTTTTTACAGGACTGGATACTATTAATTTCTTTTATCATGTTCTACAACAGTCCTAATGAATATATTAAGCAAGTAAAGTATAAGAGAACTGAATATTCTTATACTTTACTTGCTTAATTAACTTTGGTATCATTTTAGAGCATTACCCCAACTTGATTTCTTTTTCAAAAATACTCAAGAAACTAGGGTTAAAACATATTAAACAAGTTCTAATATACACATAGGAAAGAGGTTAAATTATACAAATGTACTAACAAGGTTTATTAACAGCTTGTTTATTATAATGTTTAACACCCATTTTACAATGTTTTATAGATTGAAAATAATCAAACAAATAAATAACAACTTATTGGCAACCATTAATCATTGTTGGGGTTTGTTAACACCAGTATAACACCTTATGTTTAAAATGTCGCAACAGTTGGATTTTGTAAGCTTCTGAATCCTATGTGGATCCTCATTTACTCACCTTCGTAAAATAATGAACGATCAGCTTTGCACGGTATTATGTTGCATCTATGTATAAATCATGAAATAAGTTAGTTTATTCAGCAATCAATACAGTGAGAGAACAAAATGTACCCCCTTGCGAGTTATAAACACCTGTTTCGTAAATTAAAGTGCTAAAACGTAAAGTTTGATTGAGCAGGGTAAGGTGTTAGCGTAGAGTACACTTTTAAAATGAATAAAAATCTTAACGCATGATTGTGTTTTCATTACAAAAGCGCAATTAATAGCAATGTAATGTTAATGAATGGATAAATATCGTGGGAAATTGAAAAGCATCATATTATAGCTATGAACGAAAGTAGATTATTACAATAATTAATTTTTAATAACGGTAAGTATCTAAATTGATGCACGTGATATTTATTAGGTTTTGTAGCTGTCACTCACTCATGCTCATATTCAGTACCAGATACAATAAAGTAATAGTGGTTTGTAAATGTCTTCCAATAACACCGACATTTGGTTTGGATCTTGCTCATAGCATGCCTTATCTCAGAAAATGGCGTCTATTTCGCTATTTTGGTTTTTAAAAAATCAAACGACGATCACCACCTACAAATAATTCAAATAGCCTTTAAAAATAGGAATTAGCATGTAATAATCTGAACCATAATTAAAAGGAACATTTTGAATAAAAAAAGATTACTTATCCTCAACTTGTGCCGAAATTAAATGCCGCCATTCAAAATGGCAACCATATTATTTGTTTTCTCACCAAACCGTATTCCAACAACATTGATACATTATTCGAAGTACAATAGCCAATGACAAATGGCTTGCAACATACGCATTTCTTCCCAAATATCGTTGCATTTTTTAAACAAAAAAAAACAAATTTTGCGGTCAATTTGCGACTTACCAGTTTCATTAACAAATTTCATATTTAACATATGCTGTCAAAGACAGATAGACCCACAATTGCAGCTAAAGCTATTTCTTTTAGGTCTAGGTATTTTAGCAGCAATTGTGAGCACCTTTATTCGTGTCATTTTTATACATCGTCGTTTTGCTCGATTACTAATGAACTCTAAAATTTAATATATGTGAAGACTCAACCCGAAAAGGGGGATTTTGCAACAGAACACTTTCGAGAAATTGATGAAAATAAGCAGCGAAAAATAGAGAAAATAATAAGAATTTCCAGCAGATTTTCTGTTGTAAAATTTGATCGCCTTGATCAATTTCAACAAATAAGGTGTCATTGTAAAGCTTATAAAATGCAGTAACAAATGAAATGATAAAATCAGAATTGATATCACCTGCAAAGTCCTCCCTTTCGGGATGAACCATTACATATACATTGTAATAATGTAATGACGAAATTAAGAAAATCATCTTTCTTGCTTTTCACAAAAATGTCATGTTACTTAAAAGTTTAAATAATGTTTTAGTGTATGTTGATGTGTAAAGTTGGTGTATCTTCATTTTGTGCAGGATTGTGTATTTTTGCCTTTTTCTTTTTCAATACAATGGCATTGTCCATTCATTTGTTTAACAAGAACAGATACAATAAAACAGGTTCTAAGACACTGAAGTCCTATTGGTTTTTTCACATTTCAAGTGTCATAATGCATTAAAAAGCAATTATTTTTTTGTTATTTAAGAATCGTTGAATTGAGTTGCTTGATTTTCCAAGAGACTATCGCAAAGATTAACTGTGTTAAAGACAGTCCGTATTTCTAGATCATTTCTGCGAACCTAAATTCAGAGGCAAATGTTCAAATGTGGGTTGCTCTGACGAAAAGAGCGGAAAGTCGTGAATGAAGATTTTGAGTAAATAAAAGTAAGGTCGAAAGGTCAAATTTCTTTTTCTTTATTTTTTATGTATAAAACGCATTCTTGGCGGAGGGTTTGCACATGCTTGCGCAAGTTGCGCAAGCTTTGTTCCAAATTACATTTTTAACGACTATAATTATACAAGATATTATTGCAGTTATTGATAATTTGAATCATCATCGAATATATATGTGACCATCCATCCTGCACAAGCCGTAAATGCATTCTCTCAAAGGGATTGTGAACCTATAAAAATAATTTCGGCAAATTACGACATTGACAAATATTTTCACCTGTAGCACAAAATGAAGTTTGCAGTATTTACGGCTCCTTTTGATTGGACGGCCACATATAATTTTAAAAATGTGAAAAACACGTTCTCGGACCTAAAAACACTTGTGTTTGGATCACCCTGTACACATGAATGTCATTCAAATACATCAATATAAACTTGCCACGTGTGTATTTGTATATTTGCGTTTGCGTACAGTTAATATCTTGCCGGCTAAGTTGATTATGTCAGCAGTTAAAATCTCTAAGTTTGCTTTACCATTTTAGCAAAACTAATCTCCATGTTAAGTGCTTCGCCAGGATAATACGGTGTTTTACCTGGAAATGTTTACAAATGTGTTATTTTTAAACTTCACTCGATCATGTTTTGCAAACAGTTTTTCATTCGTATAGACACGATTTCATTGCGCTATTAAAGCATCCCTTTTTCTCACGCAGTGAGAATGGCTTTGCTTTGAGCAATGGCCTCTTCAACAACAGATCTCTTTCTATATGTGCACAAGACCTTAGAGATGCATTGGACCTTGAAAGCTGTTAAGAGACTGCTTTGTGTAGATAGTTACCACTAAAAATCATATGTGAATTACATGGTGTTGATCAAAACACTTGGACTTTGGTTTTGGCATGACTATTGTGTTATGACCTTGCAAATAAACTGTTTTTTGATACAGTCATTGTTATTGGTCAATTAGGCTAAATATCATTCCTCCATGTGAATAGAATAACATTGTATCTGAATGTCAAATAACTCCCCAGAACTAAAGTGTGTCAAATCCTTTTAAAAGAAATAGATCTGCTTTTAAAATTACTTCTGATTTATTAGATAAACATTTCCTGATACCATATTGTAAAATATTAATGTAAAACACCACCTCCAGATTTAGAAACTTTTAACACACATTTTTTGAGCTATTATAGTAGGGAAATGTGGGGCAATATGTGTCCCACAACTTAAGTTACAAAGTGGTAACCATGCAAGTTCCTTTTTTTTTTTCAAAACCCACCTTTGATTTTTAATTAATTTTCACCCTTTTTTTTCCAAAATCAATGACAAAATAAGGTAAAACATACTCCCCCAATTTCTTCAAGATTCTTGGCAATATTTTCAGACACACTTTTCAATGACTCTTATCATTTAATATGTTAAGTACAAAAGATGTAATAGGTATGATATCAACATTACATTAATTTTACCCACTTTTTCTTCAAATTCAATGACAAAATTAAAGTACCCTCCCCCTCGTTTCTTCAAGGTTTTCAATGATAAGATTTTTAGACACCCATTTCAATGACTCTTATACTTTAATATATATATAATAAGAACAAAACATACAGTAATCAAACATTACTTTTCATGTCTGCTGTACTCCCAGAGACTGATACTCCCAAATAAAAATGCAACAAGGCATTGTGTACATTTGTTTTCGTTGCTAATATGGTCCTTGAAAAAGAGAACTTTGCTTCCTTTCGGGTTTCCTTAGTATATTATTGGGATGTGGTGCCTCATTAATGATACCTCTTTTTATATCTTTCCAAGATTTTCTTCATACTAAATCATCATGTAACAGGCAAAGACCGACCGCGAAATTCTGTGTAATACCCATTTTTTAAATTTTGTGGAGATGGATGCTCAGAATACCCCTTTTTGTGATTTTGCAGTCCTTGATTTCAGTGAATAGTAATATACCTATTTTCCTTGAAATTAAGAATTCGCATGGTTACCACTTTTTAGGTTGAATTGGAGGCCTGGGGATGTCATCATTCTTCTCACACGGTGAGTGTGCCCCAAATTTTGTTTGGAGGCCGACTATGTTTTCGGCCTTATTTTATAAGAACTCTTGCATCACACATATATCTGTCTGTTTGTAGCACTTGTATCTCTTCTTCCTTATTCAATAAACCAAAGTTTACCCTTCTTGACAAGTAGTCAAAACTCCCTAATTCCAATTTCTCAGATCACATCCCCATCTCAATACCTATAATTACTTAGCTGTGCCATAAGAGGAAGGATATATTTTGTGCTTCTAAGCATGTATTACTGACTATGAGAGTGGACTGATTTTATAGGAAACTATATATATAATCACATACTAGTTAACTTGCTGTACAAACAATTCCATAAGCATGATAAGAAGCAATGAATAATGGCAAGCATAATTATTGAGCATTTGGTACACAGTATAATCTTGACCATAACTCCGGGGTAACGTGAGTTTGTCCTTTTTAAGGACTATTCTTGCTCAAAGTGTCTATGATTAGATTATCATCGGTTTTTTCATCGGTTGGTATTTAAAATGAATAAATGATCAAGGCAATAAAAGGTCAAAATCCATCAGCATATAAATGTAATTTTCGTTCGTATAGAAAGTTATTATTTATTTTGAATTATTCTGATTTATCAACCTTAATTGTTTACCACCATATTTTAGGATTTTATTGCCAGCTGGACAATTGTCCATTTCGCCCTATAATTCAAAAAATTGGTGGTAAAAAATAATCTTGGCCTAAAATTCAAAAATTTGACTGTCAATTATTAAGGTTGATAAATCAGAATATTTCAAAAATAAATAACAACATCACGACTAATATGCACAATAAATTACTAAACTAATTGCATCACTTCGTATTAAGATGTATACTATAACATAATTGTATTCCATGACAAATGTGCATACCTTCTTAATTTTAACCTAAAATGGTGCTGATCACTTTCATTCACAAAATCAAATTAGAGATTTTCATACCACATAAGAATGCATGCTTTTCTCATAACCGCTTGTAAATTTTCACGTGCTTATTGATTGAAAGTCGTGAATGAAGATTTTGATTAAATAAAAGTAAGGTGGAAAGGTACACTTTTTGTATAAAATGCATTCTTGGGGGGGAGGGTTTGCACTTGGTTGCGCAAGTTGCGTAAGCTTTGTTCCAAATTACTTTTTCAACGACTATATACAAGATATTATTACAGATATTGATAATTTGAATTATCATCGAATATATATGTGACCATCCACCCCGAACAAATCGTAAATGCATTCTCTTAAATGGATTGTGAACTTTATAAAAATAATTTTGGCAAATTACGACCTTGACACATATTTTCACCCGTAGCACAAAATGAAGTTTGCAGCATTTACGGCTCCTTTGGACGGCCAAATATAGTTTTAAAAATTGTGCAAAACACGTTCTTGGACCTAAAAACAATTATGTTTGGATCACCCTGTACAAACGAATGTCATTCAAATACATCAATATGTAACTTGATACGGTATGTACATGTATATTTGCGTTTACGAACAGTTAATATCCTCTGCCGGCTAAGTTGATTATGCCGGCAGTTAAAATCTTTAAGTATGCTTAAGCATTTTTAGTAATAATTATCTCCATGTTACGTGCTCTGCCAGGATTATGTATACGGTGGTTCAACTGGAAATGTTTACAAATGTGTTATTTTTATACTTCACTCGAGTATGTTTTGCAAACAGTTTTTCATTTGCATCGACATGATTTCATTGCGATATTTAAACCTTTCGGCATCCCTTTAAATTTCGAAGTGTCTACAATTAGATTTATCATGGCTTTTCTCGTCGATTGGTATTTAAAATGAATAAATGATATCAGGGAATATATAAGATTGGGAAATGACAGACCTATTTATAAAGTGACACAGTGCATGCGCGCCGCCATCTTTGATTTAGCACGTGTTGCGTCCGCGCCTCTCAGAGAGTCCTAAATGCGTTTTACGGAAAATAATGTACATCGTAGTAAATAAACAATCATGAATGAAATGTCAAAGGCTGCGCTCTATGCTGCGCCGTGAAAGCGTTCACGGACTTCACGGTGCAGTTCAGAGTGGGCTCTGGGTACCACTTTTTTTGCCCATGAGTGCGTCAGTCGCCATTTTGTATTCCGGCGTTTTCTCTGCATTGTTTACATTGTACGACTGCCGATATCGAGTGCCAGCGAAATGCCGGTGTCAGAGCCCTGATGATATGTGCAAAAAAGGTCAACATATAAATAAAACATATAAATTTAATTTTCGTTCGTATAAAAATAATAAAGAATGAATCATGTAATATGCATAATAAATTACTAACATACTTGTATCACTTCGTATTAACATATACCAAAAATATAAAAGTATTCCATGACAAAATTTGCATAACTTCTTAATTTTAACCTAAAATGGTGCTGATCACTTTCACTCACACATGAATATGATTTGTTGAACAGATACGGTCAAAATTGTGCTGCATTAGTTGAATATTTTGTTAACAAAAATAAATATCCTTTAGATATGGGGCGCATATTTTTTCTTATAACCCTTGTAAATTTTCACGTGTATATTATGATTTTTTGAAGAGATATGGCCAAAATAGTTGAATATTTATCTTGATTACACTGTTAGAACGTTGGGCAAATAATTTACCCAACGTTGGTTCAACTATGAACAACCCTACTTCTGGGTAAATAATTACCAACGTTGCGTAAAATGTTGGCTAATTACCTATTTGTTGGGTAAAAGTTGTTGCTAATTACCCAAATATTGGGTAAAATTTCACCAACAGTTGGTTAATATTATTTACCCAACAATTGGGTTGTTCATAGTTTAACCAACGCTAAATAATTGCCCAACAGTATAACAGTGTAGGTTTTAACCACCATCAATATTGTTATACACTTATTCACTTAAACGGAAATGGTCTGTCAACATTAAATTAATGAAACTATTTGAGGTAATCTTTCGTATCAAATTGATCCCCATTGCCTACATTGTCAGTTGAATAAAATAGCTGTTATGTTCACATGCTACATATAAGTACAAGTAATAGTTTGCTTTAACATTGCTTTCAGACAAAATCGACATTAGGTAAAACTAAAGAATCAAGTTGTTTCATACTACCTATCTTTTATAGACCTTCATCATATGATCTTTCAGTTTTTTTAAGATAGTTGGCATAATATTGCATCTACGGAATATTAATAATTGCAAATGGGAATGCATGGCCAAAAGCACCGTATGTATAGGCAATTTTGGCAGGTAAAATGAGTACATTACCATTCAAAATCAAGAAACAATAATAAAACAATATTGTTTGTAATTTAGCAGTAAGTCCGTCAGTCTGTTAAATTTGAACTAAGTCAATTTGTCTGATCATTGTAAACTTATGATGTTTAGGGGATATTATTTGAAGCAATCTGTTGAAGCCAATTGAACATTTTCATGCAAGTAAAATCATTAATCAAGGTTTATGTTTAACACTTAAGTAACCAAGGTATTTCCCACCCGTTGGTACCCAAGGGGGGTTTCTAGGGACCCCCCCCCCCCCACACCACCTTAAAAAACACCCTTCCGATATGAATTTTGCGTTGAAAATCTGGTCAATGATAAAACATGTAAAAAGGACCAAAATACAGAAACAATTGAAAATCGGATGAACCGTTTCAAAATGGCGGCCAAAAAAACAATTCTTTTATGCCGCGTCAAAAAATGTCCCGCCAACATTTCAATAAGCCTGTTTCCGAATGAATTTCCGCATGAAAATTTGCTTAAATTTGCTCATTGCTAGTACAATTACATTTCCAGAATAAAATTAGAAAAATGCTATTTGGTTTCGGTTTTATGGGCTAAACAAATAACCAATTTATGCTAATAATCACGAAAACGACTGGATCGATTTGATTTTTTTTTTTTTTTGGGGGGGGGGCACTGAAGGACCCACTGCGTTAAGTTTGACAAGTACATGGAGCGGCGATGTAAAACAATATTTAGCGCGAAAAATTGTTGTAGGGCCCTAGGAACACCCTCTTGGTCACTTAAGTGTTATACTAAAGATATTACCACTCATGTGTGCCAAATATTGTGATATTCGGCAAGTGTTAGTAAACGGTAAGCATTACATTACTCGCTCATGAAAGAGATACAAAAAAACTTTGATGTAATATCAATCGAATGATTTAATGGTGGGGTGCATTAGATTAAGTGCACTTATTGCTAACAGCTAAAATAAAATTACAAAAGCAAACAGCAATAACGTTATTGTATACTCTCTTAACAAAATGTTTAACCGGTGAATTATTTCTTTTAATTAATTAATATATTTTCCACGTATCTAGGCTAGTAGTATTTCACTCGTAAAATTACTTAGTCGAACGTTATATACAAATACAATATTAATCTGTAGTGCGTATTGGTAACACTAGGACAAAATTTTACTATGATAACTGAAAGGATACGAAAATGCATGGGTTATATTTAAGTTTCATGTCAATAGGCCAATCCTATAATTGACAAACTTACGCCGTTGATGGGTTCAATCCATAGAATCGGACGGAGAATCGTTACTCAGAACGAGGCCAAATATGATAATACCCTACTTGGCCTCCTCAGTTCCGACTCCCTGTCCGACTCTGTGGATTTATCCCATGTTTGTCAATCATAGGATGGTCTATACTTGACCAATGGTTGGGAAATGATTATGTCAGCAAATAAGTAAACTATGTGATGGAGTGATTTATAACGAACGTTATAAAGAATGAATCTATCCAAGAATGATATATGTACAAAATTTGAAAATAAAACGACAACTTTTATATGGGATTTGGAAGAGAAGACGTTCTACTTCATGCCACTTTAATCCTCTGGACAGACTATTGACATTTTACTGGACGGGAGTACGGTGACTCTGAAGGATCAAAACTGGTATATGGTGTAGCACAATATAAACTTTATAGAAAAAACTAGGCAAGTTTCTTGCAGAAATGCAAGAATCTTTAACATGGAAAACTCCCATAGAAGTTCTTGCAGAAATGCAACAAACTTTAACACGGCAAACTCCCATAGTAGTTCTTGCAGAAATGCAACAAACTTCAACATGGAAAACTCCCATATAAGTTCTTGCAGAAATGCAACAAACTTTAACACTGTAAATCCCCATAGAAGTTCTTGCAGAAATGCAACAAACTTTAACACGGCAAACTCCCATACCGTACCGCAATAAATAACAGTGATATCGGCTCTTCGGCAAAAGTACGTTGCGATATCAAGAAATGCAACAAACTTTAACACGGCAAACTCCCATAGAAGTTCGCGAATCACCAACTTCCGGTTTTATATCGTACAATTCGTGTGCTTATTATATCCAGCTTGTAGTACAATGTAATGTAATGTAACTAGAAAGTTTGGATTTGTTTATTTATGCTTCACTTGCGTTTTATTGTATTTATGTTTGCAATTTAGTTAGTGTCTCAGTATCTACTACTTCATTGTATTCCATATATTATTATTTTATGTTTTATTTTTGTGTTTGTTTGCTGTTGTTTGAAAACAAAAACTGACTATTTTGTGGTACTGTCATGGCTACACTGTCTATATATTCTGAGTTCATGACTCGATCTATCTTCTACTTCTTCTACTTCTACGCTTATTCTCATCAAAGCCTTTTCAGCATCTAGATGAGCTCTCTGGTCCTAGAGAGATGATACTTTTGAAGGTATAGTGAATATGCACTCTTGTCCTAGAGTAGATGACGTATTTTGACATACGGTCACGGTTGCCGGGGAAGGTTCCCCTACTCTTATTTCGAACGGCCGTAGCCTAGCCCGTGACGTTCTTTTACATCCGACAGTGTGTCAGGAACACTTCAGATGGATAATCATTGATAATGAGTGAACAAATTATTACTCGATGTAGACACTTCAACATCTGGAAACCGGTACGAGTGAAGAAACAACATTTTAGTGCAAGTGTACCCGTACCGCAATAAATAACAGTGATATCGGCTCTTCGGCAAAAGTACGTTGCGATATCAAATATGCTCATGAATAATAATATTGGATACGTAAGGATATGGCGAAATCGGCAGTGCAGAATGCCTGCCTGAATCTCGATATCTCGGCAGACAAATGTTGCCGAAATATCGGGATTCTGGCAAGCATTATGCCGTCATCACGAGATCTAGGCAAGCGTTGTATCACAACAAACTCCGATGCATAGATTTAAAGGGGAGATACCAGGCTTTGTATACCAGCCCGTGTAATGGCGTCGTCAGCCATGGAGCTCAAATTGGGGGTCGGTTCCCGGCAAAATCAACTCCGAGAGCTGAGACTTGGTTACGCGTAGAGACATCCTGCGCAAATAATGATTTACGCGAATGATACGCCAACCTGCACGCAAAGCGTGTGTGCGTGTTTCAATATTCGCGCATTATGACACGGTGCTATGCCTCATCGGCAAGCTGTCGGTCAAACCCGAATACCCCCAATTTTGTCTCCATGCCGGATAAAAATGGCGGACATGTCTGGTATCTCCGCTTTAAATCTATGCTCCTATGCCGAAAAGCCGATATGTGACGTCATAGCAATTAGTATTTATTTACAAAATATGATATCACAATTTTCTGACTGCAGGCTGGTTAAACGCATGCGCTTTTGTACCAAAACAGTAGGTACACGGTGGAAAAGCAATATTTTGTCTAAATCACGTGATTTCGGCAAAAAAATACCTGCCAAAATCACGATATCTCGGCAGACAAATTTTGCCGAAATCACGTGATTTCGGCATGCATTATGCCGTCATCACGAGATCTCGGCAAGCGTTTGTCGAAATTACGTGATGTCGGATATCACGGGTATTCGGCGTAACACATGCACCCATCCCAAAACATTAAACCTGTAGCCATTCATAAGTTACTTTTAGTCCATTTTTAGCTACTATTAAATTGTGTAGAACGTACTGGTACTTGTACATGTGCGATCAATAAATTATCGATCGCGACTTATTCCGTGTAGTTCAATTAGACCTTGACTCCTGGTTATTGGGGACACTCAGTCTCATTACACCGGCTAGGTCGGTTACCAAAGCCACAGCATTTGGTATGGGTGCTCGGACAACTCACCATGGTATTTGTATTATACATGTATATATTTAGATCAATTAAATAAATGCAATTAGAATAATGTTTCCCCTTTGTGACATGTTTCAACCAAAAAGACCGTTAAAGGAGCATGGTCCGATTGCCTCAACATTTTTTCACACTTTTTGAGATTTTGGTACTAAAATGTTGCTCATAAATTAATTTTACACAGTAACATTGAGTGATCATTTTTCATATGTCATTGAAAACTAAATTTTGAGAAATCAGACCAAACTCCTTTAAGGCCTTTTTTCTACATGTATAAACAATTGAAAAACCTTAAGGAATATTTATTTGTTACATCTGTATTTCATGCTGGTTAAAAAATTACTATGTATGTCTGCTACAAGGATTTGTGCTTGTTCATTTTATGCATATACGTTCGCAAAATGTCCGCGAACTCATGAGTGAATGGTAAAAAAGTAAAATCAGAGGAGAAAAATGCTACCGTTGATAAACATACATTTCCCATTCCATACACTGACCGGGACGCCGACAATGTCACGTGTAACCAAATACTAATATACCAACTTCCAAAACCAACTTAAATAATGATTTAATTTAATCAAGGAGTATCTGGTTACAAATTGAATCATATATGGAAACTAAAATACAATGTCAATTACTAAGTTGCATGGTTGGAGAAATCGTAAGGATACATGCGGACTTCTTTGTAAAGCAAGATGGCATGTAATTTTTGATTAAACATTGCACTAGAGGGAAGTATCCGATAGGATAAAAAAAAATCTATTTTCTTAAGAAATGTTATAAGTCTAAAAAGACACAAGTCGTAAAGATGTTAAATACATTATGTTAAATAATGATGTACATGAACCAACTAGTGAATTTTTGGACATCTTACCATCCTTTTCTCCGTATCTTAGTATACTTAAACCGACCAGGATAACATACACGTCGGCAACTAGTATTGATAATATATTTACTGATGATATTGCTTTACGAACATCAGGTATTCTACTTAGTGATATCAGTACAAAATGTAAATGCTCCTGATGTAGAAATCAAGATCCAAGTAAACAGAACATTAATTTGGTTGATTTAGATGCACTATATGGAAATCATGATGCCACTGTCTAATGCAATAGTTTCATTGAACAATTAAACAAATAAAGCGACAAAGTTCCAAAAAGGTGTATAAAAAGTCGTACCAAAACAATTGTTAAAGCCACTTTATTTACATATACAAAATGAAACATTTGAATATTAAAAAACTTTGAATTAAATATTGGATAGAGTGAACAATTATAGTTTTGTAGTATAAATTAAATCCATATACAGTTGGCACGAAAAGGATATCAGAAAGCTGTTAGATCGGCATTGTGTAAAAGTCCAATATATTGCGAGTTTCAGAAATATACATTTGGTAAGTGCATCTTTGCTCTTTCATTAAACACCTCACTTGTTAACTTTAATGCGACACTGGAAAGCATACAACTATTGTTAATTTTTACAAGGATTTCAGTGGTCGCAATAGGGGTATGATAAACACCTCACTTGTTAACTTTAATGCGACACTGGAAAGCATACAACTATTGTTAATTTTTACAAGGATTTCAGTGGTCGCAATAGGGGTATGATATAAGTCTTAAGGAACTAAATATCGTCTTTTTTACAATATTCAAGCTGAAGTTTAAAATTAGTTATTAGTATAAGACAGAAAGACCAAATCCCTTGGTAAAGAACCATGACAAAATATGACCAAGCGCTTTGCCAATACTTGGCCGTCGTTTCTTGATACAATTAGAGCCAACGGAGAAAGTACAAAATTAATACTGTTTACTACAAAAACTACCAATGTGCAATGTGCATAAACATTTTCAAACCAAAAAGTTATCTTTTAAAATTATTGGTACAAAGGAAAATTGATGTCCGAGCTAACGGGGCTGTTATACTGAAACTTGTTTTGACTCCAGAGACCTACCAATGTTTCAACTAAAAAGACATCTTTATTTTTAGATTTTTTTTAGAATTAATTTATTGTGCCATTTATCATAGGCAATTCAAAATTTATGTCAAGGAAAAATAATGAAAATGTTTTAAAATTTAAAATTTTACTAAACAGAATTCCTACTTGTCTTCTTAAATTGGTTGAACATAATTGTTAACAAAAACTATTGCTGTGCCTCACGACATATTTGAACTAAACCATAGGCAAAAAAATAATTTATCGGACAGTTTAAACAGAAATTGAGTGTGCAGGGCCCCATTGTTTGTAAATGCAACCCGTACCATGGATGCACTAGAGGGAAGTATCCGATAGGATAAAAAAAAATCTATTTTCTTAAGAAATGTTATAAGTCTAAAAAGACACAAGTCGTAAAGATGTTAAA
>JXSR01S005414.1:49850-68701 GCA_000969725.1 Ophiothrix spiculata | reverse complement strand
TTGTGTATGATTTTTATATTGATTTTAACCATTTTCTATAGGCCCTATTTAAAACAAAACAATGTTCAAAAAATGCTTCTTTGAAGTCATTTTTTTTTTTTTTGCTAACGGGCTTTCGTGCATGGGTTACTGAGCCGGTGGCTCTCTGGTTTTTGTGTGCGAGAGATATGTAGTTTAAAGTAGTTTTAATGCATTTTTAATGTTTATGTTTTGTTTTTCGTAAGGTGGTACAACGTTTTACAGGCTTTGCCTTTTGTTGTATCTCCTCCATCATTGTGTGCATATTTGTTATTGATGATTATTGTTTTGTATTTTGATGGAAATAAAATGATATGATATGATTTACAAGCACGATGAGGATGTTGCTGCAGGGGACAGAGAAATTAGTTCTTTATATCCAAAGTTTCTTATATCAAAAGTTTAAAAATCAAAACAAAGAATGCACAAGAAATTGATACAATGGTCAAAGTTATATAGTTTACAGTATTACATAAAATGGTGCTTGTAAAGCCAACTTAAAGGTGTAGGATCCAATTACATTCTCATCCCCCAGGGCTCACCCGGAAGTGGCATTTTTTTTATGTCAAGTAAAAGTCATTATTTTTCTTATTATAAATCTAAAATTTCACCTCAAAATTTAGGGGTTTGGAGATATGGCATAAAGCATAAAATTAATTTGCCAACTGCCAATTTTACTGGAAATTTCTTGTTTTTAAGAAATGTTGTCCTGCATTAAACAATAGGAAAAGTGTTCTTGTCCATTAATTTTTAGGGAATTTCAGGAAATTTTGAATTCAATGACTTGCATCTCTGGCTAGAAACAGAAAAAGTTTAAATCCTTTAGACTTAAGTAGTAATGTCACATAACCCAAGATCCAGATCTCACTATATCTCTCTGTAAAAAATCACAAAAATGTTATGGAAAAGGTTAAGACACCTGGGTTAACAAGAAGCAACCTAAGGTTTAAACCACACAACGTGTATTTCAAAGGTCAATTAGTTAAAAGTAAATTATACACCTGTGGCATGAAATAGGAGCCTGCACCTTTATTAAATGAAATATATGTGACCCGTCATATCGAAAGGTACCTTAAGGTCGGCAAAATCAAAATGGATTTTTTTGGTCCCATCTGAAAGCTGAGATTTTAAGCTTTAAAATGACACCTTGCTTTTGGTTATTGGATGTTCGGTTGCGAAGTTACACCCAAATTGGTAAAAGACATCGGGCTGATTCGGAAAACTATAGTTCTGAGAAAATCGAGTTTAAAGTTTTTGTACTTAGTAAATCTTGAATGGAGAGAGAGGATTTTTAGCTTGGTTTTTATTTTAATACATTTTTCTTATGTTTTGGATGTTAGAACCTGATTAATATGATAGAATACACTTCAATGATAACCATTCTGTTGAAATTAGAAATTCGACCTTGGACGTGATTTTTGACTATGCTTTAATAGCTTCATGGCCCGTATCTCGTAATTTACTATGCCGGTATTAAGGTACCTTTCGATATGACGGAGCACATATCATCATAGTTATTATGCAAATGTTATACAGCAGAACCTTGTTAACACCAAAACCCTGATAACACAAAATGGTTGTTTGGTCTTGGTCCTTAGTGTTATCTTGTATGTGAATTCAGTTGGATATGATACAAAATCTTGATAACACAAAGTACAATCTTTGGCCTCGGTGATTTTATGTCAACCAAGTTCCACTGTATAAATATTAAGTTGATTATGGGCTGTTTTAAGACTATAATGCAATAAAACTTAATGGTTATGTTTGTATGTGTTATTTAATGAATAAATTATGCATAATTATAACTATGCAAAATATCTATGATTGTGATGTCTTGTTAATTCCTGAAAATCTCAAGAACTAGAATTTTGTAGAAATGTAAGGGAATTCCTCATGTACACTTTCAGAAGTTCCTGCTAAAGCTGTATGGCGCATCATTGGTACAACAGATTGCTGAAAATGTGTGAAAATAGTGTTCCCTCTGCAGGTTGATTTTTCTTGCTTTAGTCAATTTTTAACCTTTTCAAATTTATCAACATTGGTCAAATTTGCTTAAGTTTTAAAACACTGCTTTTCTGAGCAAGAATTTTGGCGTGTGTCCAAGAGACCAATCACACAAAGACTCGCACATACAAAAGCATGCAAGTCCAGTTAGATTCACATAAAAAGATTACTTTCAAAATGAACAGCAGAGTCGAGAGATTTATGCACACTCTATCAGGGAAAATCAAAGTGGACTCTCATAACCTTTCCCGAAATTCTACCTCTGCTCTTTTCAAATAAAAGGGGTCAATATCTGGCAAGGGAGACAGGATATCATTTCACCCATTTTTACCAATGTTTGGTTTCACATTACATAGGGTTACCTTGGGAACTCGGGTGGTTACCCGGACACAATTATCAGTTACCCCCCTGGGGTTAAAGGTTCAAGAGATAAAAAAATTCAATATCGTTACTCCTTGATACACCCTGTAACCATATAGGAACAACTTGGATAACAATCCCTAGAAAAAAATCAAGTACAATTCTAGTACAACATTCCCAAGATGCACATTTGGAAAATCACTCTTGTACAATTTTAGAATAATTCCAGTACACAGTTTTTGTTCCAGATTTTGTACTAAAATTGTACTAGAATGATGTTCCAAATCTGTATCTCAGGAATGTGGTATTATAATTGAAATAATCCCATTTTCATGGTGCCTATGCCCAGAGCATGTGCACAATACAACAACGAAAATGGACTGCGCATGTTGATTGGCAGTTCCACATCGTATCCATGATAAAACATTGAGCTTCAACAGTGCGCGCGATGATTCACTTGTTTATAATGTGCATTGGTTGCATTCCGATTTTCATGATTTGTAAAAAATTTAATGATTTCAATAATAGATTGATAATACTTGATATTTTCTAAGGACGGCTGAGGACCTGGCAAGATATGCCACTTGTTTTATGAAAATTATTGCAAATGTCTCTAATATAAGGGATGAAAACAATTTGAGGTCATATGAAAAACTTGCAGGTTTTAAAACCTGAAAAAGGCATCAAAGTTTTTCCTTACGATTTTGCCTTTGACAAGAAGCAGCGTAGAAGAGTTGAATTCTCTTTCAGAAGTGTTAGTATCAAGCTGTTACCAGTACTTCCAAATTGTCTTGTAACATGACTTCAGATAATTTTTATAATTTTAAATAAATAATTTTATTGACAAATTGGAGGTATTTGGGCTTTCTTCACCTATGCACCATTTTGAACCAATACGCATAATGATGCAATGTAAATCAAGCCTCTTACACATCTTTGTCCACTAGTCAAAAATGATGCACAAGCAAATTTCTGTGCCAATTTACAGATGGTAAGAACCCAAATACTCATAATTTAAGCCAAAATGGCTGATAATTTTATCATGTGGCACTGTACGGTCTGGCATCGCCTATAAATCTCTGATTATAATTAATGTCTTTAAGTAAAACATGTTGTTGTGCTTTAAATCTTCAACTTCTATCCACTTATTTATTAAGCTTGGCTTGAGTAAAAGGTGGTTTCAAAGTAGCTGTCGTTGCGGCAGACGACCAAGCGTTAACAATTTTGAGTTGTCGTAATGTACCATGACAATGGTCCGTCGCAAGTAAAGTTGAATTTATTTCAACTCATAATATCGTGTCCTTGCGACAAGGTGATTGATATATCGGCTTGTCGTGCTTACTGCAAAATTTTTCAGATGCAACAAGGTCAAGTTTGCACACTTAAAATTGTTGATGTCACACTGGTCGTACGAGCACCATGACAGACACTCTGAAACCAGCCTAATGGTGCGTTTACACTTTGACGACTTGTTTCGACGTAGGGTAACGTATTTGCAACTAAAAAGTTGTAACTGAAAACAACTGATAGTAATGATAGTGTGCGTGGCTAGCAGCGTGTGTGAGCGTTAACCGACTTTCACTAACGATGACGGGCGGAAAATTCAAAACTGCAATTCGCAGGTCTACGTTGCTTGTCGTTACCCCCAAGTCGTCACAGTGTAAACGCACCTTAAAGCTACAAAGACGGTACATTCAGTCTAACAATTATTCTGATCTTAGGACCTTTTTCTTAGGATTTTTCAGTGGTACTATCCACAATGTAAATCCACCATCACATCATAAATATAATTACCACACCGACTAGAAAGCCCAAGTTAAACATAGCCAATTGATCAAGGGGAGATCTGTCGACTATCTAGAAGTCGAGCTTTCAAGTCAGTGTGGATATACTGTAAAAGTCAATATTTTCCAACGATTTTGCAGATTTAGTCAAATTGGCAAGAATTTAATTTAGCAGATTTAATGTCATTACAATAGAAACCTAGTACAAAAGACACTTTTTGTGAGTTTTTATTTTCATGATTTGATGTCTACAACACGCAAAATTCGCGAAAATAAAAACCTCACGAAAATGTCTACTTTTACAGTATGTTGTGTTGAATCACAGTAAAAAAACTAAGGTCCCAGATAGGATCAAACCATCTTAAGAATAAACAGATGTGGCTTATCCTGAATGCCACAGATATATGCAGCTAACACACATCAATGTGCATATCAGGTAATAAAATTATCTAAAAAATTAGGATATAAAAGAGTTTTAAGCATACACATGACCTACAAAGGTATTCAGAATTAGCACCATCCAAAATAGGTCTCCTTTTGCATTAATATTACACCTATGTTTGAGCCACTTCAGAAATCTTAATTCTAGATAAATAAGCACACCACCAGAAATGTTTGGATATTTTGGTACATGACATATTGACTTCCAGCAAGGGTTTATATCCAAGAGACCATATTCACGAAATAGTTCAAAATCTATCTCCAGGAGACCTGTACATGCATAGAGCCTGGGGGATACTCAACTTTATTTTGGCAGGGTTGTGCAACCCAAAGAGCCAAAAATGGGGCTCATAAAACCGTTTGGTGCCAAATTCTAGGTTTTCTGTGAATTTTTTTTTTCTCGTTAAAATGATGTTTTTAGAACTGATTTTTGGCCAAATTGAGGCTTCCAGAACTAAACTGAAGCCAATTTTTAAGGCTTAAAAACTGAACCGTTTACCAATTCAAACAGAAAATTTTACATTATATCTGGTTAAAATAGGCATTTGTGGAACTGAAAAATGCTGATAATGCGTCTTGTGGAGCATAAAAAGGGTTCTTGGCAGTAGCACATATCCATACTGACTACACCTGTAACAGGGATGGTTATGACTTTTTGTAATTTTGCCTGAAAATGTGAATTTCCCAATACTTTTGTACAGTGAAGATCCAAGCATTTTTGAATTCAGGCAAAAACCTAAAGATAATCATGCCTGCTGTAACCCTTCCCCCCTCTTCCCTCCAAGGGGCAAAATGAGCCCCCCCCCCAAAAAAAAAATCACAAGCTTACAGCTTTTAAGCTTCAACTTGTGAAAAACCTAATATTGATATATTCAGTGAATTTGCACATTATGCATCCAGGGATGTAGCTACAGTGGACTGTGAAGGGTGGCAGCGCCTGCTACACAGATTTACAACTAAAGAGCCATTTAAACTTTAGCACCCAGCACAAAGTGTCAAAAATTGCAAAATCACTTTGAATTTGTCCACGCTCCAGGAAAATTTTAGTTATATTTTCAATTTAATTAAACACAATTCCCACAAACACCACCCTGCACTAAAATTGTCTAGCCACAACCCTGAATGCACCACTCATTTGCATGTATGTCTCTGGAAGATGACTTGACCTAAAAAAAAGCATCCCCTTACACACTATAATCAGCTATAATCAAAGGCACACAACAACAAGTCTTGTACGATTGTATATTTATTTCACTCATAACTATACCTTCATTATAACTGTCAGTCAGTTCATTGTATTAATAGTCATATTTGCTAATACAAAACATTTTTTGAGGTTTGTGCTGATTTAGCTCCGATTTCTCATGGTTGAATCAGTATCTTTATAACATACTTTAGAACTATTACGGAATAATAGGAAACATACATGTATGTACACAATTATTAATTTATTAAATTTGAATTATATGCAGAGGAAACTCACTATCACATGGGTCAAAAAAAATAATTTTGAATTAACAGGATCAAAGATGGAAGTTTCTCCAAACCTTATTATTTTAGTGTACAGCAAGAGAATTGATAATGCTTTCTACTGGTTGAGAGCATTAAATCCTGTCATAATTTTAAAGATTCTTTGCCATGTGCTTTGAATGCCTGAAAATGAACCTAACAAAAGGACACATTATATTGCCTCATTGGAGGAAGAAACTACGATGGCAGCAAACACTCAATCTCATATACATTCTAGGGATTCAGATGACATGTCGAACCCAAGAGAGTTGTCTGATATGACTTAATATCATTGTAGCCATTGGAAGCTTGCAGATGCCTGCTCTGTAGCCAACTCACTATTAATGATAATGATTTTTGTGTGCATGAAATGACTATATTTAATATTATAATGAGTTCTACTGCATGGGTATTAGTTATCATGATATTTAATTGTTGAGGTACAGTAGAAAACTCTTGTAACGAAGTTGCTGGGGACAGACAAATGACTTTTTATATCCAAAATTTTGATTTATCAGGGTTTTAAAAAACATTAAAACAGCTAAATGGTACAGGAAAATAATTCTTTATACAGAGCTTTAAGGCCTAGATATACTTTGTCATTTTTGTAGTCATTTTCATTCAGAATTTTTCTCATGGTGTTACATTTTCACCACTATGTTAAATTTTCATTCGGAATGAAAATTTTCATTTTGATTTTTTCTCATGGTGTGAAATTTTTGTCATGGAGTAAAATGTTTCACCATTTATGAAAATGTTTCATGATGGTGTTCAACGGGGCATAGATCGATCTCATTAGGTTGAGAACAATACCATAATTACCTTGGTCTTTTCATTATAATCTGAAATCTGTCCTTGACAGGTCCTGTGGATTTTATTCTGCTGAAAAGATTTTCTGACTCCTTTGATTTTTTCTCCAAAGAGAAACATTTTCATTTGGAATTTTTATCACCGTCTTGATTTTCTATCATTTATTTGTAGTTTTAGCGGATTATTCCGATCGATAATATCATCTGGGAACTCTAGGTCAATATGCATTCAGCTCTATGGATTTTCAAGATGGCAAAAATGACAAAGTATATCTAGGCCTTTATGGGTTGTTATATTGGATTTCATTTTAATGAGTTTCTACTGTATATACTTCAAAGGAACTGTAAGACGATGAAAAAAACCCTCTTTTACGGGTCAAACCGACCATAAATTTGCATTTGGAATAATTTTTTTGTTTTTGTTTTGAATAAAAATCATGTAAAATCAGCCGGTTTGGGCCATAAATTTCTTTGTAAAAAGTTTTCATCTTTTCTCCCATTTTCTTTTTTGATTTTGGGGCTAATTTAGAAAAAAATTGCCTGCCTGAACAAATGACCCTACTTGACTTGACTTGAAAGGTCTGTTCGCCCATAAAAACAGGGTTTTTGTTGTTGTGTAATTGACAATTTTAAATCTTCATACTGATATGAAACTGATATCACATCTGGACAGAATGTACACAGGTCAAAGAATTTAGAAGGGGAACCTGTACGTATTAAGAACCATGTTAACCCTATGACCACTATCTTGAATGTATAAAGGGTGAGCTACCGTACCTCCAGCATTTTTATTCTCCATTAGGTTTTTGAGCTTGTGCCAATTCGATCAATTTTGACAAAGTTGAAGAGGGGCTTGTGCCAAAATCACTAGCTGAAGATGAAAGTTGGCAAAAACTGTCCAGAAATTTTGGGGTGTGCGTATCTAGCTCAACGTAAGCCGCTAAAGCTGGAAACATAGACACAGTTTGCATGTTAAATGGACGTTAAAATCTGGAGGTACAATTCAGCTCTATGACTATGTGCAACAAGATGGCAGAAAGTTGTGATTCCCCTTCTTAAACACCTTGAAAAAGTTATCAATCATGCAAACTCCAACAATTTCAATGATGAAATCTGAAAATGATAACTATTTGTGTGTTAAATCTGTATAACAAGATAAAATGTGTGTGCAGCATGCAAAAATGTATGACACCTGGTATTTGAAATGATTAATAATAATCACCAAATGTCACAATCTCTGGAAAAAACCAGTTCAATAGTTATTTACAAGTTGAAACTGGTTATGCCCATATTGTTAAAATACAAGGGTCACTTTATGGTTACTATTTTGATTGTTTGTTTGTAATTTGTTTAATTCCTGACAATTAAACAAAAATTGTCACTGCAGACACTGCTGAAATTGGACAGCTCTGTGTGAGGCATATAGCTCAATTATCAGCAAATGATCAGGTGATTATAAATTTTAAGACAAGACCCATCCACTGCTTTGTATGCACTTTAATCCATCATAACACTTGGATTATGGAATAAACACAAATGATCCAATGGATGGTTTTATGTCTTCTCTTAATGGGTGACTTTAATATAGACTTGAGGTCTACGGTATGTATTTCAATGGTGTGTCTTGTGTCTTAGGGCTCTGTCACATATCACGAAACGTACTAATAATGTACACTGGTTTGGTAATCGATATATATACATGTATTTGAATGACCAAACCAGTGTACGTTATTAGTACATTATTCGTACATTTTGTGATGTGTGACAGAGCCCTTACAATAAACCACACATTAAGACTCTTAATATTATTTTAATACACAATTAAACAGGTCAAATTTTTACCCACAAGTCAATTACAAACATTCTATAGACCAATCTGTTTTGCACTTTCCAAAAATCTATCTTTAAAATAAGCTCCCTGTTTTGTGGGGTGTTATAAACAAGTGTTGTCAAGTTGTACTCTGCGCCATACCCGACCCACTGCCTTTACAGAGGTTGGATGTAAATGGTTGTTTCCACCATCGCCAAATCAAGTTTTTGTCATTGGGGAAAACTGAGCAGTCATCACGATCTTCATATGTGAACCATGTCAGATTTTTTAAATTACGCGTATGCATCGGCTGCGTAAAACCTAGATATGTTTGAATATTCTGGACAGTTTACAGGGAGCTTCTTTTGAAGATAAAAGGCTAGTTTTGAATCCCTTGTTTTTTAAATCTGTGGGCAACAAAATCGTCATGTGAGTGCAAGAAAGTCGGATCTGTAATGGCTGCCATGAGTTATAGTTATTCAACACCTGTCATTAGAATGTGAAAAATTCCTCAAAATTTCCCTATGTCAGTATCTCTTGAAATGGTTCCTCATGTGACTTTACGAGACACTGAACAAATATTGGACATACAGTGTGCAATCCAAATTTCTGAAAAATGGTAGCTATTACAGATACGACTTTCTTGCAGTCACAAGGCGAAATATTTTTGAATCTTAAACCCTACACATACCTGGAAAAATACAGCAATATTGCAACAAGAATCTTAACCTCAACAGCAACCTTGTTTATCCATATAATCGGCAATTTCTGTTCAAAATCTGCTAATATTCTTCAGAAGAATTGCTTGAAGGTTAGTATTAAGCACTCCCATTATCGGTAATGAATCTTCCAGTAATGTTTTAAAATCTTTATACAATATGCATTACTTAAATCTTGCAATCTTAAATTTGAACATTTAGAAACAATTACCTGGGATAAGGCTTAATAACATCCTTGACAGGTACAGTTATGCTTTGATAGAAAATAAATCGTTGCAAGGTGGAATCTCATTTAAGCAAAATCATGCCTATTGCCTAGCCTAAGGGTGTGTTCCCATTGCTAATGTAGGGTCAGACCCTGGATCCTGACCCAGCATCGAGTCCACATTGATTCGTGTTCCCACTGCACTGATAATCCTAGGTCAAACTCGCCAATGACTGAATGCTAGGTCGAGTCCACTTACCCGGATGTTGCAATTGACAAACACAGTCTATCTGTCTCGCTAGCTAACAAGTATGCACCTGAATCAGTTGAAGATTTATCGGATATATTCTTGTTGTATTATTTCCATTTTTAAGGTATATTTAAGCTGCGTTCTTTTAATAATGAACATAATAAATAATCACATTGAAATATATCGTACGTGGACCTTTCGTTCAATATGATAAAATGTATTTTAGTATTGCATGTGTACGGAGAATCAGACAGCTGTGTTATGAGGAAATCGCCGCCACGTATCATGCATGTCTTCCGCTACGTGAGCCGGACCTGCAGGCCCGTGTGTGCCTACTCGGGAGAACGCAGTACATATTACTATAGATTACAGTGACTCAAAAGTCCTAATAAGGACTATCATTGCATTTGCAAAGAGAATCATAATTCTTAATGCAATTTTGATCTAATTCCCCATCCCTAAAAACAACAGTTCAGACTATCACACACCTTTCATACATTCTGTACATGTATTTGCTTTATGTATAGGCCTACTGTATACGACCGGTTGACCGTCACATTGTTTACATAATTTAACCCTACATTAAATGTGTGTGTAGCGTTCCCACTGGGCTTGACCCTACATTGAGACTACCTAATTTTGGTAGTCTCGACCCCACATCCAGACCACATTGTTAATGTAGGATTGAGACCACATATAACGTGTTCCCACTGTGTTTAATGTGGATTCAGATCTAGGGTCGTGGACTCGATGTAGGATCAAAGACTTCAGTGGGAACATGCTCTTAGTTAACAACGCAATTTTAAAATTTAAGCACCCACTTTGCTTCTTAAAAGGACATTGTAACAAGGGCAAAACTCCTTATGGGGGCATATTGCGATGGAAAATTATTCTAGCCACGTTTCTATGGCTTTCAAGTGACATCCCAAGGGTGGACACAAAAGCTTGATCATTCTGTTGCACAAGGCCCATCCCGCAGGAGTGGAAGGGACAACATTGATGCTTTACTTTTTCTGCTTCCTTTTGACAAGAGTAACATGTGAAAATGGTCTTAAACAAGATTTTAAAATTTGACTCATTGCTTTAGCGTTGTCTTTTTCCCTCTAGATGGCCTCGTACAACAGATTGATTTTTAGTGTCCACCCAAGGGAACATATGTTACTTTGGACCATAGAAACAGTTTGAATACACATTTAGTTACAGGTCAACATGTCTTGCCCTTGGGATAGAGAGGCAATATTTTCAATTTCAACATGTCCAAAAATTTGCTCATACATGTATTCTGAAATATTTTGTCTTCTTGTAGACATGCTTTACTTAAAATGTTTTAACTTATCAACGTCAGTGGATTTTATACATGCAAATAATGAACTTGTGTCTCTTATAAATGGCAGTTACAACTAATATCATCTTACTTATAATATAAGTATCTGGGAAAAAAAATAATAACTACATGGTCCATGGATGCAATCTCAAATCTGTTCAAAATAAACCATTCACCATTCGTAGTCAGAGTGGGAATAAGCCTTAAACAGTATTACAAACAACATGTGAGATTACAGAATCAATAGACAAAAGTATTATTAAGGTTGCAGCTCTTCAGCATGTATCTGGTTGAATCTTAAAAGCACATTTCGAATACCGTACTTGAAATGTATGATGACGTCTAACAAAACGCGTGCAGCATTTACATGATTCTGCGCTAAAAGTGTAAAGACTGAATATCGGTATATGTCGATCAATATACAGAGACACAACATTACAGTTGACTGAAAGATGGAACCTTAATTATACACAGATACTGAGGGTCGGGTGCCACAAGGCCACATCAGCATAACAACCCCAACCGGGTTCAAATGTTGGAATTAGATTATTCATCTGGAAAGAACAACCAGGTGCCAATTTCACTAACGTTTACTGTTGGTCACTAACCCTATTTTGATCGCTAACTCCAACAAGTTGGTTCATGAACCACAAGTCTCGTCTGGAGGCGGTTTGAAGAGGATTTCGGCAGAAAAAAGCATTATCCCAATCTGGTTGCCTTACTGGTGATAGTTTGGTCAAAGTGGGATCACGGTTTAAAGAGTGATCCCCAATGATATCGAAAAGACTTTGGGTGTCTCAGGTCAACTTCCTGATTATTATGACCTCAAACTGGGATTTGAATTCAAATGATCTTTAGGCCAAGGATATGTATGGTCCAAGTTAGTCCAAATGGGGCCAAGGATTCACAAACAGGGACAAGGGTTCCGAGTTGAGATCATGACCTTGAAATGACCGTGGTGACCTATGGTCTACCCTTTGATCTTGAAATGACCTCAGGCAATTTTCTGATCATTTTAGAAATTTGACCTCAAATGACCTTTTGACCTTGAAATGAACTGTGATGAATGAATTCAGGTCAACTTTTGACCTTGCAAAGAGCTGAGGGCAACTTTTTGACCATTTTGGAAATTTGACCTCATGAACTTTTGACCTTGACTGACTTTGTCCTTGGGTCAAGTGCTAACTATGGTCCAACTATGATCCATGTGGGGCTCAAGGGTTCATGAGTTATCGCTGTGACCTTGAAATGACCTCAGATGGCCTCAGGTCAATTTTCAATCAATTTTGCGATTATTTTTGCAATTTGACCTCAAATGACCTTTTGATCTTGAATGACCTTGACCATATCCCCTAAAGTTTCGCAGCCTGTGCAAAACCTGAACACCTTCATGTCACGAAGTTTCGTCACTGTGAGCCTTACGGTTCTTGAGTTAAAGCAAAACTTTAATCAAATTACCACACACATACATACATACAGACACATACACAAACTACATACAGACATAGTGACTGCTAAGTCTCTTCTGAACTATATAGTTCAGGCGAGACAAAAATAATCGCTAAACAGCGGGTATAACAATTTAGCGACTATTTTTGGAGATAGCGATCACAACGGGGGTTAGCGATCCTCTCTAAATGTTAGTGAAATCGGCCCCAGGTCTTGAAATCGTTTGATAGTTCTTATACTGATATGGCCTTGTAGTACCCAATCCTTGATATGGCAAAGTCTTATTAAAGTATAAAAGATTTTTTATCTATTTGGCATACCTCAAAGATCTGTAGACCTGGAAACACATCACCGTGATACAATCCATGTTTCAATCACTATTATATATCGGTTTTCTCAACTGATATGAAATATAAATTACCCACCTCTGAAACTTGCTTGGTTTAACACTTGGTAGCACAGTCCCTTGAAATAACACTTAATTTCTTAATACTACACATACCTCAAAATAGTTCATTATTTGTCCATCATGAACATCTGTACACAGTGAACATGGACATACCTGTTTTTAAATCCTTAATCCTAATTCTTGAGTACAGGTTTGTTTAAACAGCTACAGCCTACAGATCAAATGGTCGAAGCCCATGTATTTAGCTACAGAGATAGTCAAAGCTCAATCATAATAAACATATCACAATGAAAATGCATGGTTTAGCCATCAACACACGTGAGAATGAGAATGAAAAATGGAAGAGCATTTTCTTCAACCCTTCCACTCTTTATGCGACCGTTCACAACGAGGAGCCATAAGCGGGACCCCTTCTTTGACTATTTAAAATACACGCAAAAGACAATGCTGGAAAGATGAAACTGACGTCTCAATAAACTTAAATCAACACCGAGAGTCAATTATGGTTAAAAGGTTGTCATGGTGTAAAGGTGAAATTACAATAAATGTATTCATAGACAAGTACACCATATGTTTTAAGTAGATATAAATATGCTTTAATATTTGCTAAATTCTTTGAAATGAAACTTTGCAGGTGTTTTCAAGTAAGCAAAAAAAACTGTCAATGTCCAAAAGAAAATACAATAAATTTTACAACCTTGCATACATTTTCATCTGCAGCACAAACTAATGTTTGTCACATCTACAGCTCGCTTGTCGTGTACGGTCACATGTACCAGTTATATGGTTATAAATCTGAAACGTGATCTGTCACCAAGAAAAATTAAAGAACAAATTCATTTTTTTAACCTTACACAATTAGATAATTATAGCTTTCACCATAGCAAAGAAGACCCCGATGAAGAAATGTTTCTCATTCTCTGTCGCACATGTCAACCAATCAAAACAAGGCTTTGCATCCAATCACATTAAAGTCTCTTCAAATTACTTTTAAAACCTAGACCTAACCTCTTAGTAAATATCCATCTGCGAAAAACCAGCTGGCATCCTTTCCAGAGAAGATCATCCACATCTGCTAAGCTGTAGCCTTCATTCGTAGGTCGGTAAGCGATCCAATGGTGCAGTACATAAAGTTCCTTCTTGTCTGTAACAGTTTCTTTTATTTAAATGCAAATTCATGGTTTGCAAAGGGAGACAGCACTATGTACACAAGGATTGGTATATTTACAGTTCTGTACAGCCAGCATGTTTTGGGTACTCTATCAGCACTGTGAGGGATAAAGATAAATGTCAAGAGAGAAAAAATATGTATTAGAAAATATCAAATAGTCAAATTTGCAATCTTAATTTTGTATGCAAGGATCACTACAACAAAGTGGGAATTTCACATGAATTTTAAGAACCAAAACTGGTTTGCAAATACCTGCATTTAGCAATTGATGGAATTGAGAAAAGCAGAATGAAGGATTTTTTTTTGTTCATTCAGTAAAATTATATTTGGTAGATATCACAATATCAAGTATACTTTAGTTCTAATCAATTTATCATTAATATATTATCTCAAGTGTTTTGAGCAGAAAGCAGTTGAGCAGATTTAAGAAGGTACCATGCACACTGAGGGTACGGAAATGTAAAAGTAAAAACTTGTTTTAGCCACTAATTTTTTTACATTGCCATCTATCTTTCTGCTGGCACATTAAAAACTTTTGGACATAAATGGTGCATTTTTCTGCAAATCAAACTGATGAATGGTACCCTAGACGAATCTATAAGTACGTAACCACCATTTGACAGCCTGGAACTAACAATTCTATTGGGAGTTTTTTGTTTTAAACTAGACCTGGGATCAAAACCAAAATACCCTGATAGAATTTTTGACTTGAGCTTCACCTGGTACAAAAATTTGATAACTGAATACCCAAATGGGAGTATAATAACCAGGGTTGGCTCTTTGCCGGTTAAAACCAGTTTTTGCCGGCAGCGACAAAACTAGTTTTAGCCAGTTAAAAGCCAACCCTGATGTCAGTGACTCTTTAAAATGATTATTCATGTGACACTGTCACCTGAAGAACCATTTCAAGTGCCACTGACATCAGGGTTGGCTTTAGCTGGCTAAAACCAGTTTTAGCCGGGAAAAAGCCAACCCTGATAATAACCCATGATGCGTTTTTTTACTTGAGAAAAAATGTTCTGAAAATACTTAAAACATAATCAGTCCCATCACAAATTTCAAAAAGTTTTGATGTATTCGGATGATAACATATTTTCATGACGATAATTACTTACTTAAACCACCAGCTGATGTTTTGTTTACATCCTTGTATTCAAATGAACCCATTTATCTACACATTATAGTACCAGGTTATACCCCAAAATTAAGTAAGGTACCCACTGGAATTAAATTACCGGTAAAGTCCCAGGCCTACTGTAAACTATAAAGAACCTACTAAAATGGTCATTGGTCAAATTAAAGACCGTAAGTATACTTGATCACAGTGATTTTAACATCCACCATTTTTAAAATAAAGTGCGGATGGCACATTTTCATCCATCACACACTCGACACATTTTGAACTGAGATTTTTGATATAAACATCATTTCAACTGCATTGGTATTGAATATGGGCATTTAATTTGGAGATAATGGGCTCCATCTACAATTGACAACTATATAGCCTCATTATATTTTGACATTTGTCCACAACAATCAAGGTGCACATGCAAACCCTTCCAAACAAACCAGCATCCCTAAACTACCTCATACCTGAGTACAAAGCACAGTGTTGTGCAACATGACGCATCATTCCTACAACTCATAAACACAACCGGGGGATTGTAATACATCACATATATCTCCCATTTATGCTGTAGCTTTTTCTGTTGTAATAAAAACTTCATTGTGTAGAGCTAAAAATTTACTCATTAGCAAGCATAATCAAAACACTTTTTCCATGATACTGTACTTGAGTTAAATCTCTCACAAATTTTCCAGACAATTTGTTTCAAACCCAGGTAAAATAATGTGCTTACTTATAAAATTTTACAATTCATGAATGAAACAGGTGTATTACATCAAAGGCATTTTGTCTAATGTAATCAAACTTTGTTGTATACAACTAAATTTTCTCATTACTAATTGAAGAAATTCATTATTCAGAATACTTTGTTTCTTAATATCTTGGATAAAATCTCTCAAATTTTCGGGACATTTTGTTCAAACCCAGCAAAAAAAAAAAATCTTCAAATTCCTCTTTTATTTAAAAGTGCTATTTTTAAATTATATAGCAGATTTGAGTTTTATTAGAAAAAATACCACTACAACCATTTTACACTTATGTAAAAAGATAAGTTGCCCTTGAAAAGGATTCCTTAAACACTATCCACCGCAAGAACCAAGGGCATACCTATGGGGGTATACATAGATTTGAACACTATAAAGCACAGGTTAAGAATTGGTACCTTTCGTGAGTACCTGATTTTATGAGCATCAAACTCCTGTGCCTGACGATGACCTTTGATCTCTTCCCTCGTCCAATCATTGACGATCTCTTATCTGCCATCTCCGGTCGTGGGCAAGTGAACTCCGCGGGAGTCAATACTTGACAGGGGTCTGTCTCCATAGCGCTACCTCCAACAACCGATGGTGTACCATGATGTATGTTTTAGTTCAAAAACATTTTTACAAAATGATCAAAAAGCTTAGCACAAGAGTGAGTAAAATTATACCATACTTACACACGTGTATTTATACAAAAATAATTATTTTTGCCATTGTTTGTTATTTTCTTTTACTGAAGATAAATCAAACATGCAAAATATGTATCATTTCCATTTTGAATCATAATATTGAATTATAAGATTGGGAATATGTTACGAAAACACTTGAATTCAAAATTAAAACATTCAAAACATATAAAAGTCTGAAACATTGTCTTTTTATTTCCCAATTTGTTTTTGCATGTGTGTGTTTAACACAAGATAATTCCTCAGTTTATTGAAAGACATTAATCTGACACAACACAACAGACCATTCCTATAATTGACACACTCCTGCCGTTGATGGGGTAAATCCACAGAATCGGATGGAGAATTGGAACTCAGAACGAGGCCAAGTATGATATGACCCTACTTTGTCTACTGAGTTCCGATTCCCCGCCCGATTCTGTGGATTTACACCATCAACGGCGTAAGTATGTCAATTATAGGAATGGTCTATAAACATAGACAAAACAAGACATTACCTGGGACAGGACAAAACATGACAAGAGTACCTATGATAAAGAATTTTATGAGATCCCGACTCTTCACATTTGAAAACCCAATGGTCGGAGTTAGTGTTGGAAGCCATTTTCAGCGAAGATCAAAACTCTCAGCTCGATGGTCTCAACAGTACAACTACTTACGTCTTAAGCTGCAAATGAAAAAGGACAGGTAAAGAGAGAGAAATTCCACGAACACATTTCGCAAAAATAAGACAAAGAAAACACTCACCCATCAAACTAAAAAAACTCATTCGTTTTTTTGGTTGGTTTTCCCTTTCGGTTTTTGTTGTTTCGGTTGCGGTTTTTTCTTGGTTTTTTTTTGCACTTGTTTTTTCTTTTCGGGTTGTTGGTTTTTCTTGGTTGCTTTCGGTTGACCTTTTTTCGTTTTCCTTTGTTTTTGCGTTCCCTTTTTTTGTTGGGTTGTTTTGTTTTTTTTCGGTTGCCCTTTTTTCTTTTTTTTCCCTTGTTTTTTCTTTTTTTTTCTTTGTTTCTTTTGGTTAGGAAAAATGTGATTCACTGACATCTTTAAACTTTTATTGCTCAGATTATTGCAAGAAAACAATTCAACAGTTCATATACAATGTACTAAAATAGTTCAGCTTCCAGGATGTGGGGAGCAGAATACAAGCAGAAGCAATACTTAAAAACATGATTTGAATTTGTAAATCGTGATCTCGTCCGCTTTAACGATCCCATACCTCTTCATTCATGCCATAATGGACCCCGTCCTTGTTGAGATCCAATGATTTGAATGTTCAAGTGTGTCAATTCAGAAAATTGAGTGTTTAAGGATTTGTGTACAAAGTATAAACAAAACACAATACTTGTACTCCTTACCAACTATGGGTACGGGTGGGGTACTGTATAGGGTAGGGAGTTGTGAGCAGGGTAGGAGTGGGTACGTTAGGGTAGTGAGTAGGGCCCTAGGAGGATAAGTTAGTGGTTAGTGTTAGGCTTGGGACTTTTCGGGTAATTTGCTACCCGGGTACTGGACCGTATTGATAATTGAGCATTTACAATGTTAGAACGGGAAGTTTGAAGGGTCTACTACGACCATATGTTGTCTTAATTACACCAAAAATTTTGATTTTAAGATTCTAAATTTTGTTCAAAATTCTATGATTTTATTGTCCAGTTCCGGTAATCGGTCGGCATATTTTGTACCCGGGTAAGCTCATGACAGGCGGGTACACGAGTTTTAGTCCTAGACCTAGTGTAGTGACACTACCTTAACCCCTTGACCTACCGTTTGCAACACCACTACCCTATTTCACAACTACTCTACACCATATCCTACCCACTACCACTACCTTACCCATTGCCCTATCACTGCCCTAACCACTACCTTGCCCATTGCCCCTACCCTATCTCTGTCCTAACCACTACCTATTCCCTTACCTCCACCCTATCCCTACTCTACGCTGCCCACCACCTCCACCTCTACCCACTACCACACCCATTGCCCTATCTCTGCCCTAACCACTACCTATTCCCTTAC
>JXSR01S005414.1:35334-49254 GCA_000969725.1 Ophiothrix spiculata | reverse complement strand
CAAGGGTTTCATACATGTAAATCATCATTTGACCATAAATATATAAATCCCCTGCAAATATTTTTATGAAACTACCTAATGAAGCTTAAAAATGCTAAATATAAACATATGAAAGGGCTGTGATTATCTCCTATTTTGAACCTTGTTTTCTTTTTTGTGAAAACCTTTCATACTAAAACAAAGATCATCATTTTCATAGATTTGAAAACTAGCTAAAATTTGACACCCAGTCATATTTTATTTTTACTCAAAATACCCTTGATTTTTGTGCACATTTTTGTTACACACTACTAAGGCTGCTGGCGAGTCATGTGACTTCAAGCCTTGCTCGTAAGCTTCAAGTCCAGGGGCCGATTGCACTGACATAAAGCAATGGTCGCTAACCCTGTTTTGATTGCCAACTCCAAAAATGATCGCTATATTGTTAAAAATGCTCACTATTTAGCGATCATTTTTGAAGTTAGCGAGTAAATCAGAGTTAGCGACGATCGCTAAATGTTAGTGAAATCGGCCCCTGGGTGTTGAATTCAATACATTCATTTATGGAAAACCCAAAAATGTGACCCGCCATATCGATAGGTACCTTAAGGGCCCCAAAATACAAATTGATATTTTGGTCTCCTGATCCGAAAGCTGAGATTTTAAGCTTTAAATTGACACCTTGCTTTTGGCTATTGAATTTTTGGTTGCAAAGTTACATCCCAATAAGATAAAAGGCATCGGGCTGATTCGGAAAACTATAGATCTGAGAAAATCAAGTTTAAAGTTTTCAAACTGAGAACAGCTTAGATGGAGAAAGGATATGTGACCGACCATCCAAAACCACCCGTCAAGGCCACCTCTTGTCAAATTCACTTTTTAAATTATTTGCAAAGACCATGCTTTAAGGATTAAAATGACACCTTAATCAACTTCACACGGTTTCCAGAAGTCAAGTTATGGCCCGTCAAAGGTTGTTTATTTTCTACTAGGTACTAAATATCATGTTCCATCAAAGAGTATAGCAGCCCCATTCATTCTATTCAATACAAAGTTACCCTTGATTGAGTAATAGTAACCACGGTAACGGCTTACCTGTCTCTACTCTTGCTTCTGTGACGCCTACTTCTATCTCGACTTCGAGACCTCCTCCTATCACGTGATCTGCTTCGTCTTCTATCCCGTGATCTAGATCGTGAACGTCTACTGGAACGATCTCTGTCCCGTTCTTTGTCTCGTTCTTTGTCCCGTTCTTTCTCCCTTTCCTTATCCTTTTCTTTCTCTTTTTCCCTTTCTTCTTCCCGCTTTTTGCGTCGCTCCTCTTTTTCCTTTTCCCGCTCCTTTTCTCTTTCTTCCCGCTTCTTTTTTCGCTCTTCTCTTTCTTCTTCCAACTTTTTCTCACGTTCTTCACGTTCTTTAGCTCGCTGCTTTTCACGCTCTTCAAAAGGTGCATTCTTCTTTTTCTAAAAGTGGTAATGAATTATAAAATAAATTTGTAAAAGTAGACATGATAATCAAATGAATAAGTCTTTAAAATTAATTTCTGATTTATCAGTTAATTGTCAATTTCATACATCCATATAAAATAGAATCAACATTTGTTTGTTTCTAGATTATATCAATAATCATCATGCATCATGAGATACCATTTGAATTTATTCATGCATGAAATGAAAATTTCCATCTGTGAGTTGTAAATAACTTAAATTCAGCAAAAAATGATTTCAGTAAACAACAATGGGCATACATTCTTTATTAAATGTAGTTTCATCTACTCTGCTATATCAGGGTTACAGACATGACTCGGTAATTACGCATCAAATTTGCAAACTTTAGCCCTTTTACTACTACGGTGGGTGGTCACAACCTCGCAACAAAAATTTTAAATTTTCCCACATAAAAACCCATTTGAAATAAATTAGCCCTGAGCATCTAAGTAATCCGCCGGTTGAGTTTTGAAGTGATCCGTTAGTCCAATCTTAATAAAAAAAAAGGCACAATTAAGGTAGCTTGAACGGCTATTTACACATGTCAGAAAATTAGCTATGAAATGAATAGTTTTGGGGAATGTGAACTAAAACCTAATTCCATTTAAAGAAAACCCTTCAATGGTAACATTTAATAAGTTTTATAATATTCGGCCAATTTCTTATGTTTTTCTTTATTTTTTGAAAATTCCCTAAAAATCAAGAGTTTTTGAATTTTCATGTCAAGAGGGAATGTGCTATGACATTCAAATTTTAGGGGCTGGTGGAGGATCACAAAAGCTAAATTCTCTCGTGTGCTTTTTGCCATAAAGTGTTTTAGTATCAAGAAAATTGATTTTTTAGCTCCTAAATTTAGGCATATTTTCAAACACCTATAATATTTTCTAGAAACACTTTAATTTTAAAAGCCAACGAGAGATTGTTGCAAATTTGATAAGCTTTCATTTGACACCTTGTTTGTTAAAATTGAAGCATGGGAAGTATGAATGAAAATTCTGAGAAATCTGGCTATTCAGTGTTTCTAGAAATTAACACAATAAAATTCAGGAAGTAGAAATTTCTTTAAATCAAAATTTATGACAATCTGTGATCAGTTTGCAATGCAAGGAAAAGAAAATTAGTTTCATTTATGAACCACTGCCAGAGAAAAAAAATCTTTTGTAAATAGTATTTTTTTCAGAAATTTGACAAATTTTGTGAAATTTTCATGGTGGCCAAATATGCCAAGTACAAAGTCTATGGGAAATTGGAAAATAAAAAATAAATTTGAAATACAAGTTTTTTTCATCATTCTCCACTTTCTGTGAAATTTTGAACAAATTCTGTGCAGGACACCTTAGCCGTTAGAGCTACCGTAAGATGGAGGTAGGGTTAGCCGTCAAAGTCCAAGGGTAGTGGTGGGTGGATACTATCTAACCAAATATTTTAAGTCACCATGTTGAAAATTATTTGATTGGTAAATACCTGAAAATTTCAGAATTATAAATATTTTGGGAGTCGATGTTCCCTCTGTGCGATATCGACCAATTCTGACAAAGTTCAAGAGGTGCATACGCCAAAATTACAAGCAGAGGCTGAAATTGGCCAAATAAAGCAAAGGCATCTTTCTCACAAATTTTCAGAAACATCTTGCATCAATTTCCCAAGCTCCTGTGCAAATGGCATGCCATACAGCCTTAGCAGGAACACTGGTTGGAATCAGTATTTTCCTACTGAACAAGCATCACTTTATTCAATATTCTTTGATACAAACCTTGATTTCTTCAATTGTTGCTTTAATCTTTGCATATCCCATGTGCTGTTTGCCCATCAAGTGGTCGTCTACACGAGACTGTGCATCGCCAACGATGAGAAACGCACCGCAGACCTCACACACCTCCATCTGCTTCTCTTGGGACAGAATGGCATCCATTGCTTGCTCTGTGGCCTGGAGCAAAAACAGGAACGTTAAGTAATACATTTGAGAAAACAAAATCAGATATTTCACAATATATAAACACACCAAGAGCAAAACCCTCTACAGTGAACACCTTGCCTGCCCTAAACTTTTGCACTACACATTTTTCAATCTGCCTAAAATAATTTGATAGTTCCAAGCATCGATTTGGTGTTTTCAAAATATCAAAAGCAGTACCAAATATGACCACTTACTCTGTTTATCGCCTACTTTGTTGATCGCCGACTTTATCATCCATCATAATGGAACAATTTGACACCTTAAACCTTTGAAATTGGACAAACTTGAAAATTTGACCTTTGACCCGAAGGGAAAGGTCGTACGATTTGACCATTTGGAAATTTGACCTCAGATGACCTTATGACCTTGACTGTCCTTGCCCTGGGGTCAAGCACTTTCTATGGTCTAAGTTTAATCCATGTGGGGTCAGGGGTTCATGAGTTAATGACCTTGACCTCAAAATGACCTTGGATGACCTCAGGTCAACTTTTTGAACAATTTTGGAATTTGACCTCAGATGACCTTTTGACCTTGCCCTTGGGTCAAGCACTTTCTATGGTCTAAGTTTAATCCATGTGGGGTCAGGGGCTCATGAATTATGACCTTGACCTCAAAATGACCTTGAATGACCTCAGGTCAACTTTTGAACAATTTTGGAAATTTGACCTCAGATGACCTTCTGACCTTGACCTTGGGTCAAGTACTTTCTATGGTCCAAGTTTAATCCATGATGGGTCAGGGGTTCATGAATTATGACCTTGACCTCAAAATGACCTTGGATGACCTCAGGTCAACTTTTTGAACAATTTAAAAAAATTGACCTCAAATGACCTTTTGACCTTGAATGACCTTCACCGCACCCCAAAAGAAGCGCGTAACGTGTGCTAATCCCGAACCCCTTCATGTCACTAAGTTTCATTACCATAGCCCTTACGGTTTAGGAGATATACTTAAAATTAAAAATTACTTATTTTAATAATTCTCATAGCATCTGCATCCAGATACTATTATGAGAATCAATTTCTCTCATTGAATTTGTAGTAATTGTAACTGTTTCATCCAATTTTGATTTTTGCAAACAAAAACAAAATTCATTTTGATTATTGCAAACAAAAACAAAATTCTTCCCTTGGGTACACCAAGCTTTTTCCTAAGTTGACATGGACCAGGAGACAGAAATCTGAAAAAGTGGCTCCTAGTCCTTAAGATATCTAGAGAACCATGAGTCGTTTTTTCAGGAGCAGGGGTCATTTCCGAAAATAAAACATGAAAATATCAATGTGTTTCTCAGTCTGGGTAGTAACCTCACACACCTGTTTCAGTTCATCCCTTTCAGCCTTGAGTTGGTCACATAACTTCATCACCCCCTGCGCTTCCTCCACCAGTCCATCGCAGCCAAGCACCTCCACTTGTTCCAACAGATCATTGATACGATTGGTTAACATCTTGATTTTCTCCTCATCTTTGGATCGATTTGGTACTGAAAGTGTCTGAAATTCAAAGTCAATTCATGAATCATGATGATATCACAGATTGAAATTACATAATATTCATAGTTTCTTCTAATGACAGAACACTTTAATACTTAGGCCAAAATAAATAATTGTTGTGTTGCCTCAAGTGGAATTTCTTAAAAATAGAGTCTCTCAGTCGCAATGGTTTTTTTAAAATCATTATTATTATTATAAAGCACCAGAAGTGCCAAATGTAGGTGTATTTTCTACTATTTCAAAAACTGAACAAAATATGGTGCTGTGACGATCCTTTTTTTTAAATATTTTGACTAGGGTCAGTCGGTGAGGGCAACACAACATGCTGCATAGTTCAAAATTGGCTCAAATACGACCAGCAACTGTCTTTTTTGTTTAAATTTTCGGGGACAAACCTAAAGGTGCGTTTAAACTGTGACGTAGGGTAACGATGGAGGGTAACAAATTTGCAATTAAAAACTTGCAACTTAAAACGACTGATAGTAACGATAGTGTGCGTAGCTAGCGGATTGTGTGAGCGCTAACTGACGTAAACTAACGTTAACTAACGATGATGGCGTAAAATTCAAAACTGCAATTCCCAGGTCTACGTTGCTTGTCGTCACAGTGTAAACGCACCTTTAGTTTGGACTAGCACTGGTTCAAAAAAAGGATGAGTTTTGGTTTGGGGTGAATAATTTTTCAGTGATTTCTAAGCAATACATGATAGCTTTACATACACAACATCTGCTTTACTCCCATCAGCTCCAGTCCAAACCATCATCATGCTTTGAGCTGTCTGATTTATATTTATTGTTCTCGCTATGAGTTTAACATATTGGGCTTGACTGCCTCTTGCCCAATTTGTATCAACCTATGCAATACTATACTCTATAAATCTTGGAAGTATGCAACAAGCAGCTGATTAACACACATAAACTAATATGACCTTACAGGGAAGTACCAGTAAATTAGCCCATATTTCATGAATCATAGCAACCTACCAAATATGAATATTCAAACATGAATATTCAAATGAACTTATGTTCAATGTTTGTCCATGTGTTAGTAACAAAATCAATCCAAAATGATACCAAAATCATGAACAATTCATGAAGAAAATATTAATACGCATAATAATACGCACTGATTTGGTCTTAATCTATTCTAATCAGATTAATAAATTTGCATTCCATTTTACTCATAAAATTTATAGACAAAATTAATGCATTTGCAGTAAATTGATTGTTGTCCAATACACTCAGCTCCTGCTGGCCCCGTGAATTGGACGCATCAAAATTAACCGTGTGTGCATTGATTTTGTCTCATTTCACTCCAGACATGAAACGGGGATTAATTAACCTATTGAATGTCTTTCATAATATTGTTTTATATAGGTCTATGTGCTACGCTTGGCACTGTCACCAGCGATGTCACATAACCTGACGCTGATGTTATTACCAGTTGTTTATTTAAAACCAAGTCAGACCAACATATAACATTGACATAGTGATTAGAATAATTATTTCACGACAATAATGGTTGGTCTAGAAACAATGCAGCCATATCGAGGATTATGGAACCTCGCATTGTTTCTGGAGCAAAGTGTCACCATTTATATCAGCAGGGAAATGCAGACTTACATTTTGCTGAGAATTGCTAAGAGCTAGCCTGGAGTGTCCTCTTCGTATCCTCCTATCAACATCTGACATAGTTTGTTGTAGATATGCCAGGAAATCATCTTCGTATCTCATCTTTCCAAAGTCATCACTCTGTTCATATCTGCAGTATACACATGAGGAATTGATTATAGGCAAAATTGAAATAAAAAATACTTCACATTGACTGCTAGTGTCATCTGAAATGTTACAGAGATGACTCAACCACTAAATGACTTTTGAGGCAACACAAATTAAGGTTTAAACAGGGGCCTCTATTATGGGCCTTAGGGACGCACCATTAGACTTCAAGGGGGGAGCAGGAAGTTTTTTGAAAAAAAAAACCTTGACCCACCCAAAGGTGAAAAAAAAAAACTTGACCCACACACAGGAGAAAAAAAAAACTTGACCCACTGGGGAATGAAAACTTGCCCCATCTACAACTAAAAATAAAAAACTTTGCCTCATCAGACACTAAAAAAAAAAAACTTTCCCTGCCAGGCTGGAGAAAAAAAAAACTTGTCCTAACCCAAACTTCCTGCTCCCCCCCTTGAAGTCTAATGGTGCGTCCCTTAAAGCCTCTTTACGTCCTAATCCAATGAAAGTCCAATATAGATTTGCTTCAGTTTTATAAATTTGACCACCAAAGATGACCCAAAATGACCTTTGAATTTCCTTTGACCTCAACCTTTTGACCTTGAATGACCTTGACCCACAAGGATGCACCCAAAGTCAAGAGCTATTTATGCAGCAAGTTTGGTCCATTTAAGGTCAATGGTTAAAGAGTTTAAAGAGTTATTGTAGTGACCTTGAAATAACCTGAATGACCTTTGGTCACCTTTTTTGTATTTGACCTAAACAATTTGAACTTGTTTACCCCCACCAAAAAGATTCACAGTGTAAGTTTAACCAAAACCCATTTATTTCACCAAGTTTCATAATTCATTTTCGAGACAGTTTTGAGATATTATGGTAATAGACCTTGAAAATGTTTCAGGTGAGACAAAAATGAAAACCTGAAAATGGTTTATACATCCGTAACTTTCTGCTTATACTCTCTAACTCAAATGCTTTTCTTATACCATGTACTTACTCTTTCTTTATAATTTCATCATGGACTTTAGGGCATGGACCTGTAGAAAACAAAAGAAAAAAATGCATGAGATGCTGATTGCAACTTCAACACTATTTACCAAAGGCCAATTAATAAAAATTTAATAACAGCCGTCACGGAACATGTTACTCTCACCAATCAAATTATTCTTAACGACGCCAAAGTCACACACAGGTTACTTTTTGCCTCAAGAAATCCATATGGATATGCACAAGGGGCAAACAGACTTTGAACAAGGATGACAGGGACCTGTGTTTTGAATTATATCGATGACCAGCTGTTTCTCTTCACAACCTCCAGGAATCTGGTAATTTCATTCCCGGGAAATTTGGGGGGAAAATTGGCATTATATTCCCAGGAAATTTAAAATTTTTTGCAAACTTGTCAAGACATTGTGGAGTTCAAAGTGCTTTTGTTAAAATATTCACCAGGGTTAGGTCTATCTACAGCAATAAAGAAAATATTAATCAATGTGGGAAACATAAATGGCAACAATATATTTTTATCTTGTATGCTCTTTCTGATTCTCACAGCTTCTCAACATACTTTGTAATTTCAATTTCTGTAATCATGGTAAATTACCCACCCTCAGTGGTCGAAATAGAAAATAAAATATGCAGCACAAATGAGACAATTTGTCAAAAATGGGCTGAAACACACCATAAGTTACATGCACAGGTAAAAATTTACATGCACAGAGCAAATTTTACATACATTTGTGCATGTAAAACCCCTTTATTTCGAACACTGCCCACCCTTTACACCCTTTTTATCAAGGCATCCTTTATACTGAAAATCCTCTGAATCCTTAATCCCTCCTTTTTGACAATTTTTGGATTTTAGTAAACCTACCCTTTCTAAAGCGTGTGGTGCATACAGTGAGAATGAAATTCCATGAAAAAACAGGAAAACAGGCTAAAAATACACAAAAACACAGAAATTTTGCCAAAAAAAAAAGGAAGTTCCAAAAATAGGATCATTTGATACAAGATTTTCACAAAGTCTAAAAGATGTTACTACTTACCTAGATCTGACTTTGTGTTGGTAAATAAATCATGTGGACAAAATCCACACAAGAAATGTTTGCATATCTACAAAATAAAGAGAAAATAAATGAATTAATGTAACAAATACTAATCAAGCAAGGTTCTAGCCAGTGTTCGATTTACAAAAGTAAAGTTACCTGCACTTGTGCAGGCAATATAAAAATATAAAAACCTGCACAAAATGAAAGTAACTCGCACACAAACCAAATTTTGGATTTGACAAGTCGGCGCACAGCTGATCATGCCGATGACTCATGCTAATTATGCATAGCTGGCATAAAGGTGTGTTTTCGTGGAGACACAGAATTTAAAACTCCCGTTCGCAGAAAACCCTTACCTCTCTCATCTTGAAACTTGTATGAAATATTCTTAGTCACTGAGTGTGATTTACTTCCTAATAAGGAATTTTGACCATCCATTATGAGACGATAGGTGACAGTGCGTTCAGCATGAAATGCAGTGGAGCCGTGCGTTCAAAATCACGGAGCGATGCAGGTATAAGCACACATCCGGCGCGAACAGCTTTTCTGGGTTTGGAATATTTCATGTTTGAATAGGGGCAAGGTTTTAGCTAGAGACCCGTCTGCCCGTCTTTTGGACGGGCAGTTTTAAAGTTGGACGGGTAAAAATTTGCAAAGCATACTTTTTCAATGTGTGTATGTGAAAAACAAATATGGTGTTACAGAAAAACGAATTTATTTCTTGTTTTGTGTATGCTATTATTATTGTCACTAGATGGCCATGTTCTTAACTTCATAAACTACTAACTATCAGACTTACATATGCGCAGTTCAAAACAAGATGGTCATATTTTTTATTGTGGGGTACATTTGTGTTACATGTGCCAAAATTGGGAAAACTGTATCATTTTCCAGTTATGACTTAATAACTCAAAAAGTTTGTACTGGAACCATATGAAAGTATATATATTCTGAAAGAATATAGTGTAGCGAATTCCAAAATAGTAATCAAGGTCAACATATACAGGGTGGCCCATATGTTATACAGGGTGTAACATGCAAAAATCGGTAGAAAATCTAAATCTCGTTATGAGCCCAAACAGTGAATATGGAATGGTTACTTCATATTCTAACAAGTGGTTAGTGTACTTTAAAAAAGTGTAAATTACCCACCCAGTCATATAACATTCATTATTTAGCAACGTTTTTATATGTACATACAGGGTGGCTCAAAATACATGTCATATTTAGTGAGATTTTAATTGGTACGCTCATCAAAATGATATGTGCTGGGTTTTTTTACGGTGGATTATGACTAATTATAACATTTGCAAAGCTAACATTATTGACAGACACATTAGTCCATTCACTTTCAATGATTTTGGATTCAGGGTGTCCAAAAAACAAACATTTTGCTATGTATACTGCAATATACACGCTATTTTTATTTTCATTTACCTTGTTGCACATTTTGCTAATTACTATACATGTTATTAGGGTATTCTCTTTGAAATTGATGCATTTTCTTGGAAAATATACTAAAACTAGACAAATAAAGCCTAATTTTTGCAAAAAATATGTACCGTATCCATGCATACGGGGTGACTTTTTAGGTCCGTGTGGATAATAATTAAGTGTTTTTTGTTTATTTAATTTGGGCCATGAGTGTCCAATAGGCTGTAAGTAGCAGAGTGTGGAACTTAATAGTATAAAAGAACTAAAATAGTCTTTAAAATTAAAGTAATTTACAAAATTGTTGTAAACCAAATTAAGTTATATTTATATAGGCCTACATATACTCGACATTTTGCCTTAAATCTATCTCATTAATTAAATATTTTAAGAAATTAAAAATTTTAAGACATCATTATATCAGTAAGTAACACTATCAGTTAAGAAATAATGAAAAAACCTCTTTCAAGATGTAAATAACCCAATGCTAGGGACATCAAATATCAATACTTTAGTCTTCCTCCTCCTCAACCTCCTCCTCCTCAACCTCTTCCACCCCTGACTAATTCCACTTAATGAACTATTGTAATTAATGGAGATAGTTTGCATTATTTATTACTTTTTATTCTCAAAGACTATTAAATTACCTTTAAATTAAACCTAAAACCAGTCCACTGTGATACAGGGTTATAAAGTTATCAGTAGTTAAAGTCAAAAATGTCGTCGCAAATGTAACAAATCCACCTTTTTTGTATACCCACAATAAAAAATGTGACCAGATGACGATTCACAGATTCACGCGATCTTTTCCCACCAGTAATATCCATAGTAGCATTGCATTGGAGCAACGTAAAACTGGGAACCTTATGAAAGCGCTGCTTACTTCCGGGGTTTTTTGTGTGTAAAAAACATGAAATAGACCGCGGGAAAAAAGGCAACATTTTATCTTGATTTTATCGCAATAATCTTTACTTTTCCTTCATTTTATAATATTTTTGACTGCTATGACTTTAATTCTCAGAGGAGGGTGGTGAGTATCCTTTTACAACATGGTTACCATGACGACAACTTCAGAGCCAATATATCTGATCACTGGCGATAATAATCGGTTTATAATACAAACGTACATTATCTTTACCATGATTGATCATAGTTTCTGAGTGCCGATTATCGTTTTTTCCCAATTCAAATTTTGGACGGGCAACTTTCAAATCCTGGCTAATACATGGGTGTATGTTTTTCCAATGATAATGTTTATAGTTTTTGGCAATAATTTACATCATTTTTGGTTTATAAATGACTCAAATTTGTGAATAAGAATGAGAATAAAAGATGGTGATTCAGGGGTAGAATTTCCCAAAGCAAGGCGCAAGTCCAAGTGGACTCTCGCTGAAGAATTTTGCGCAAGTCCATGGACTCTCGCAAAATGACTCGCGTAGCAGAATTTTGCGAGGGTCCAAAATTTTACCAATTCGTGACCATACATGTAGTATTGGTCAGGTGTTTTATTATTAAATTATATTGAGGTTTATCATGGTAATAAATTGTATAGTATTTTCAGGTTGCTGTTAATAAATGGTACTGCATACATGTTACACCACAATTAAGCTTGAACCGATGTATCATATCGGGCCGATATTACACCCTATCAGCAAAACATCGTATCGGTAAAATCACCTGTCTTTGTCGATGAACTTAATGTTTGGCAAAGTGACAGATAAAAGCTAGGCCACGTTTTCGATCAGCTGATGATGCACTAAAAGCGTGGCCTAGCCCTGGGCTAGGCCACGTTTTTGATCAGCTGATGAGGCACTGAAAGCGTGGCCTAGCCCTAGCTGGGCTAGGCCACGTATTTGATCAGCTGTTGATGCACTAAAAGCGTGGCCTAGCCCTAGTCTAGGCCACGTTTTGGATCAGCTGGTGATGTACTAAAAGTGTGGCCTAGCCCTAGTGTAGGCCATGTTTTAGCCCTAGTGTAGGCCACGTTTTGGCCCTAGTGTAGGCCACGTTTTGGCCCTAGACTAGGCCACGTTTTTGGCATGATTTTTTGCGCGAGTCCATGTGGATTCGCGCTGTAGTAATTTTGCGCGAGTCTCTACGCGAGTCGACTCGCGGACTCGCGCTGAAATTCTAGCCCTGCTTATTGTTTTGCCTGTCATCTATCGTTTCATAATGGATGGACGTACATTATTTTTTCGTAATGGGCGGGGCACCTGTTCCTCAAAATAATGTACCGTCACACGCCCATCCATTATGAGACGATAGATGACAAAACAGGCAAAACAATAAATCTTATCTTTTATTCTCTAATTCATTTTTATCACAAACTGTCCTCGATTGGAACAATCTACCAGCAATTCTTATTCAGTGGGTGTGGCTTATAATTCAATGAAGCAATCTGACTGGTTCTTACCCTAACTCCGCCCATCCATTATGACACGATAGATGACAGGCAGCGCGTCAAGTTTGAAACATGTAAACAAATAGGAACTACTTTTTTACAGTGCTGCGTTTGGGACTTGTTTTAGCAATTTAAATTCTTATAAAGACAGGTTATTTAATTTATGACATAAAATAAGTCAAAACATCTGTATGACACACTCGATTTTGAACCGATACTTTAAATTTCATAAAATTTATTCAGTTCTTTCGACGATCGACCCTGCCTAGCCCAGGCCTTCTCACTCAGCTAAAAGTAAACACTGATCTCGAAGCAAAATGTTGTGGTGAACAACATAGCTCATCATAATATTGTCTCGTTATTTTTTGAACTGAAATTCATGTTGCAAATAAATGTTGGCACGATTGGCAAGTCAGAGGCCGAGACGGTAAGATTCGTGCATTGAATTTAACACTGGACGCCGGGCCGGCCTAGCCTAGGCCAGGCTAGCCTCAACACTGGCCTTCCGATGAAGTGCAATGTAATGCCGGGATTGAATTAAGCTTACAGTTGCTTACCTTGCTCAGTTTTGTATAAATAATCTTCTTTACAATTATTGACACTGTTTTCTCAGTTTCTAGTTAAGAAAAGCAGAGTTAATGACCAAGTCCCGCTTCAAGTCTTCATGACTTTCAGGCTCTCAGCAAGCCAAATCGTGAATGCTCAGTGACAGTGTCAGTGCCAGACTTATTGACTCGGAAAATCGTGTCATCTATTTAATGCAATGTTACGTTTTTCAGCAAACACACAGTACACCAAGTAATGATTACAATTATATCTTCATCAAACACATTTTAGTATATTCCAATCAGATTTGTGCAGATTTTCTTCATGGCTCGATCGTCATTCATGTCATTTGTAAACAAAACAATGTGAGATTCACCTGGTATATTAATTCGCGCCAGGTGCGCGCTGGAAAAATCGTACATGTGGATTGATTCATTATTTAGACAGGGGTGTCAGTAATTAACTAGATGATGTCACGCTAATTTTTTAACGTAAAAACACATTAATTTTCTTAAAAACGGTACAAATCCGAATAAGAATGAGAATAAAAGATAGATTTCTTGTTTTGCCTGTCATCTATCGTCTCATAATGGATGGGTGTGTACATTATTTTATCGTAAAGGGCACCCCCTGCGGGGCCACCCATTTCTCAAAATAATGTACACACCCATCCATTATGTAGTTCCATCGAATGTAACTCAGACTCATCCTTCCCTAGAGTTACAGGGATGGTAACTGCTTTGCTCTTCACTGTGTTACTTCTTGTTTATGTTTATATTTTTGACAGTTCTCAAGCAGTGAAATGTCAAACTCAAGTGATTTTATTGATGTAATTGACCAATAATGACAAC
>JXSR01S005414.1:0-15386 GCA_000969725.1 Ophiothrix spiculata | reverse complement strand
AAAAAAACTTTTCATTCTGGGTGGGACTAAATCGCAACGTGCATGAACTACAAATCAATCATCAAGTCACAGCAACAGAACAGACAAATCACACGAGCTCACAAGTATCACGTGAGTTGCGTTTGAACTTTAACCTCAATGCACCAGAGGCATAAAAATGAAAAGGTTTTCTTCATGTGACTTTAATTCCAAGGATAAACATCAGAGACACTGTAAAAGTGTTTGTTAATTTAGTGCAGCCATCTTGATGGTTTGCATATTCCTCCCAGCATGCAATGAGTCGCATGCAAATGTCCCACCAAAAATGTCAGGTGACTTCCATTCATAAAAATGCGTGTTGTCATTGGAATAACCATCATGATTCAACACCATTATGTATTGATTGCCTTTCATTGTATTGTAATTAGCCACTCACAACTGTCACTTTGGTAAACAGTGGAGTAGAGAAGATATGTTAGGTAGGTTCTATTGGACTGTTGTCATTGCTATACAGAGGAAAGCAATGTTATTCATTGTAAATCCTGGGGCTGGGTGAGGGCAGGGGGGGGGAGGTAACCAGTTGGCAGTGTTGTGTCCCCAGGTTGTGTCAAATGTCGATGATGTGTCTGTCCTACGATGGAGTATCGCTCCCAAGCTTTTCACCCTGGCACTGGGGCTTAATATGCAATGTAATTGAGACCAAGGCATTAGACAAGTAACCAGAGGTATGATGTTTGCCTTTCTTTTAGTACCAACCCTTAGTCTTCATGTGTATTAGTATAAAACTATGTACTGTGTCAATGATCATTTTTGTGTGTGATTTTTCACTGTCAATTTGCAACTTTGTCTTTCAGATCTCTAGCAGTTGGGACTAGGACTGGATACCGCCTGTTTACTTTATCAACAGTAGATAAACTTGAACAAATTTATGAAAATGGTAAGTTAACAACAAATTGAGGGTTAGTGCCACATAGTCGTTGTTAAAGATTTACCCTTGGTATGTCCACAGACCAAAGAGCATCAAAAGTGCAAGTTATTTCAACATGCGCCAAAAGCACCTGTCATCAGCAAAAAATTTGCTGTTGAGCCTGAAGAAGCACAACAACTCTTGTTTTCTAGTTGTAAATTAGCATGATTAGTGGAAAGGAGTTAGTTTGTTTTACTAGTACAGTTTCATTGTTGGTTACACTGACTATTTTATACTGTTTCCAAGACTATTTACCCAAATACCCCAACCAGTTGCCTTCATTCTATTCTTCAACATGTTATTGCCTTCTAAAATAGAGTGTCCTTTCAAAATTGCCTTGAAGTGGGGTGCCCTTCAGAATTCCTAAGTTATACGGCATGGCTTTTTCATCAGTTTTAGAACACATAAAACGATAGGTTGTTTTAAGATTTAAGAAACTATTCTGGAGTTTGCAGTCATCATAAATCTGCTGCATATCTTCTTGTCCATTGAAATCTCACATACATGTATTTGATCATCTTGAGTTGAATACTATATTGTCAATTTGGTCATTAATGTAGATATGGTCCTGTGGCACTGCGCAAGCTTAGCGTTAAGCTTATGCTTGCGTGTTGTGATACGTGTGTAGTGTGCTATAGGGAGTAAACATTCAAAATTCAAAATCTGGCAAAAGCACCTTTTTTGACTCCTATTTCTAAGGAGATTCCAAGATCGAGAATGAGATGTGAAAAAACAAGTTATATACATTAGGCCTGGGACTAAAACCCAGGTACCCAGATACCTGCCGGAGCTAAGCTTACCTAGAGGTACAAATTTCATAACCAATTACCGCATGGGAGTATAAGAATCCAAAATGCAGCGATTAAATGGAAACAAAATGTTCTGAAGTTGTTTCACTAACCATTGATGGCATATAAGTGTCCCGCCGCGGCAAAAGGATGCAGTTGTCGGCTCCTACTTCTTGCTCATTGTACCATATCTGATGTATACTAGCATATTCATACTAACTTACACCACTGACCAGTGTTTTGTTTACATCCTTAGGGATCCTTATGTCCCAATCAATAAGCCCTTACCAATCAACCCATTTTATCTGAATGTGAGGGTACCCAAGTACCCGCCCGAAAATTAAGTAGGATACCCGGGTACTAAATTACCTGGAAAATCCCAGGCCTAATGTGCAATCAGCATAATTTTTCTGCTGCTTGTAATTTCTACTAGGGGTTGGAAATTGTTATAGGCCAAACACAATTTTATTGGACTGCGTTAACACAAATCCAGAGTGCAGAGCTCAACCCAACCCTGTTTTTTTTACTTACCTTTTCTAGGATTTTTTGTTTAGACTATAGTTTTCATGAATACTTAGAATAGCAGTCACCACTTACTTGTGGCTTTAAAAGACTGCAAATGTAACAGTATTGATTTTGAAACCTGTAATGCTCAAAACATAATATGTACCTGAGAACTTCTGTTAACAATTGATTAATATGAATATTGTTGTTGGAAATTTATTCCATCTAACAGAATCGGACGACATCTGCATCGTGGAGCGTCTGTTCTCCAGTAGCTTGGTGGCGGTTGTCAGCTTATCGGCACCACGTAAACTCAAAGTATGCCACTTCAAGAAGGGCACTGAAATATGCAACTACAGCTATTCAAATACCATATTAGCTGTCAAGCTCAATAGAAGAGTAAGTCATTCATCAGAATTTGTCATGTGAGAGCAAGAAAGTGGTCTGCAATAGCTGCCCTAAGTTATATTTATTTTACAACTTGTCGCAAGAATGTGAAAAATCTCTCGAAATTTCACTTGTCTTATGTCAGTGGTTCTTGAATTGGTTCTTCAGGACCGTCATCTGAAGAACAATTTCAAGAACCACTGACCCAATATTGGATATTATAGAGTGTGCAATCCAAATTCATGACAAATGGCAGCTATTGCAGATACGACTTTCTTGCACCACATGTTGAATTCAGGCATTTCATAAATAAAATTGCCACCAGCAGGACATCCAGTTTTTGACACTCTGTTTGAGGCTTCTATTCGATTTACTTCTTGGAAATAGGGAGATGTATAGAATACAGTTTTGTGAAAATTTCTGTATGATAAACCCTAACCTGCCACCGTTGAATAAAATCCAATCAAGAAATCAAACTTTATAATGGATTGCCGCGGCCTATACAGACAACGGTTCTCACACAACCATTGAATGCTACAAACGTTTAGCCATCAATACCACCTTGATAAACTATTTAATAATAGCGTAATGAACCTTTTAAAAATGTGTCTGATTAATTATTTTCATCAACTGCTTCCAAAAGAATATTTATAGTGATAAGCATTAATTGTAATTTATGTAGCTTTCATATAAACATGAAAAATTCAGTGCAAAATAGTAAAAAAATTGCATAGTGGTTTTGAACCTTTTGATGTTATCTCTTCAAATTTTCATAAATTATGGAAGGAGTGAATATATCAAACTAGTTAAAAATTACTTTCAATCGAGTTGGTGCAATATTCCAAATAACTGTGTGGTCACTGTGGTGACACATGAATTTTTCTGCTTTACTTGCAAGAATCCACTTGCTTGAATTTTACTTTTCTGGAGAAATATGAATTCCATGATAGTGTTTCTAGAAATAATTTATTAGATTTTCAAAGTCATGAAACTTCTTCGTAACTACCAAAATATATTAAGTTAAGAGATATTTTTTTTGTATATCTAACCTTGCAAAAGAATATTTTTTTTTTGATCGGAATCACAAATTTAAGAAAATAGAAACGCTGTTGGAAAATCCTTTAGAAAGTAAATTTGGCTGAAAAGTGGTCTTTTATGAGCAAATAATATTATTTTGTTTGTTTAGATTCTATTTTGCCTTTCTTTGATCAAATAAGTTTTCACAAGTTTCTATAGCCATACTACTTGTATGGTAAAATCATGGTTAATAATAGTACCTTTGATATTTTACATATTTTCCCTTTTTTCCTTCTCTCCATTCAGAGATTGATAGTAGCATTAGAAGAATCATTGTACATTCACAACATCAGAGATATGAAAGTTCTACACACCATACGGGATACACCGCCGAACCCCATGGGTTTATGTGCGCTATCAATAAATAACGACAACTGCTATCTGGCTTATCCGGGTAGTAACCAAATCGGGGAAGTGCAAATTTTCGACACAGTCAATTTACAAGCGGTCACCATGATCCCAGCTCATGATAGTCCATTAGCAGCGATGGCCTTTGACCCGACAGGAACTAAATTAGCTACAGCATCAGAAAAGGTGAGGCAGGCTCAATTTAGGGAGGGGTAGGGACTAGTCAAGCTATATTGGTGTACACATGGGTAAAGTGTAACTGTACACCATTTTAACACTTTTGAGAAGTGTTTCTAGGTATTTGAAGCATTAAGGCACCAGTGTCATTAATTGTACCATTCTTTCTTAGTTTAATACCATATCAGAGATTTAAAGCCAAATTTGATACCCTATGTGAGACTAGCAGAGTACCAGGTTTATTTTGTGACCCTATAATGCAAGTCTCAAGACCTGTCTAGGTCTCCCTTTTTGGAAACGCGGGTATGGTTACCTGGTCAGAATACCCATTTACACCCCCAGGAGATATTACTGCTTTATTGGAATATAAATGATCCAGATTCAGGTTATGATATGTTTTTTTTACTATGGTGTAAAGGAGTAATGGAGGGAGGAGATTCAAGGAGATTGCCCCAATTGGGACATGTCTCGGAAATTTTATGATCTACAGGAAATGATGTGGCAATAAGAGTAAATGAGGAAGAAAATGTATGGAAAAAAGGAGAGAGTTGGGAAAAATTGAACAGGAAAATGGAAAAAAGTCGAAATTGTTTAACCCTCGTCCACCTAACGTATTTTCTACTACGTCGTCACCTAAGGGGGTGGTTACAACCACCCCTGTGAAAATGAAATTTTGCCAAAAGTATGGTTGTTTTATACCATAGTATAGGGTAGGGTCTCCTCTTTCTATTGATGCCAAAATCATGAAAATCGGTCAAGGCGTTACTTAATTATGACGTCATAAAGTACTTTAGGTCGCAAAATTTCGGCGAAAATTTAAAAAAAAAATCAAAAATTCGCTATAAAAGTTCTAAATATTGGATTTTCATCAGATTTTTTGCTAATGAATAAAGGAAATGGTAGCTCTAACATGTTCTGTAAGTTTAAGCTCGTTAGCATGCAGATATTTTTCAAAATGGCGACTTTTTATATAGGGGGCACCCCTATCAACGGACTTTGACGGCTTACCCTACCCGCACCTAAGGTGGTACCGCCGACTTTTTTTCATCAAAATGACCACAAAGGATGTAAAAACAATTACTTAAATGCCCGGGGTCACTTTGTTTTGCGTTTGGGAGCAATCGGCGACGATCCGTTGGGTGGTAACCAACCCCCCCCCCCCCCCCTTATGTGGACGAGGGTTAAAAAATGTCAGCCCAAAGGTTGTTCAGGACTTTTTTTTGCTTGCTGATCAGTTTCTAAATGCGATTGCAAGTTGTTTTGGGCCCTGGGGTTGGGGTCAATAAAAATAGAAATTTTTACAGAGAAAAATCCTGGAGAAAAGCCAGAAGGTTCTGGTAAAATTGACATAGTCCCCACCAGAAAATTCTTCTGTAATGCCACTGTAAATTTTCTGAAACATTTGACTACCTTGTATGTACTTTATTTACTCCATAGGGCACAGTAATTAGGATATTTTCCATTCCAGATGGGAAGAAAATTTTTGAATTTAGACGAGGAGTAAAGAGGTATGTGGATTTCTTCATTTCAATTCTTCACAGATTTTTAGTTAAAATCTGTTGGATGAGTGACATAGAAAGTCTAGGAGCTGGTATAATAAGTATGCTCATAATTTGGGTAAGCATTACTGGTACTTTCAAATTCTGACTGGTTCCCAGGCCCAATTTACTAAATAATTGATTTTGGTGACCATTTTGAATTTGTCAGGAGGCTGTTTCCTTGTTGATATAAAAATTTTTGCACAACTTTTCAAGTTTTGGGGTTCATTTTAATAGTCAAATGATTGATGATTGATTGCCTACGCACTGAAATGCTAAAATTGGGGTCCAGTGGAGCTGCCGAGAGCATCATGCTGTATGCCATGATTTTAAAATTGGGTGTCTGAAATGGCTGGTTGCATAAAAACAGGGTGTCCACTTCCTATTCATCCCATTAATTATAAAAATCAGAATTTGAGGGTGGCTGATTTTAAAACAAGGTGTCCAAAGTGACATCTGGACACCCCTCTGGCTAACTCCTTGGGGAGCGTGGTAAGGGGAATTTTTCCTGCTGCTCAGTTCCATGATACTCTAAACGCCAATATTTTCGCGCTCAGTATTTTTGCGCATGGGCCATTTTTGAATAATTTCGCACATTTTAATTTTCAAACTTGTGATTTTTTTACATGCAGCGGTATGCACATACCATTTTTTCGCAGTACATAAATTTTTTCGCAAAGCGAAATGCGTGAAAATAAATGTTGTGTGAAATGTACTACTTACATACAGTATGTGGAAAAGATAAGAAAATGCATAAGAACACGTAATTATAGGCGATATAGTCCCCCATGCAGAATGTTCTTTAAAGGTTTACAAGCGGTCACCATGATCCCAGCTCATGATAATTTAACATATTTTGTCCATGATTAGAAATTGAATTGTTTTTGCATTATCTCATCGGTTAAGCGCACAAAACAGTAATGTCCTTTTATGACATCAAACATGGGAAAATTGTTATACCTAGCTCAGAGTAAGGTGCAATTATAGATGCAGCTGGAAATACAGACATGGTTTGCACACAAATAAAATGCACATGCTGTACGGGATCTTCCTAGCTATGGGGCCAATTTGCAAACAAATTCAGACATATGATAACTCTACTTATTATGTTCTTTTTTTAGGTGTGTAGCTCTCTAGCCGTCAGCATAAACTCTTTTTGCCTGTGGGCGTGCTTAGCTATTGTGTTCTGTTTAGCAATAGATTTACTTGGGAGATACTGGACTTTGTATACCAGTCCTTGTAAATTACAAGGGTGGCGTCATCATCTAGGGAGCTCATATTGGAGTATTTTTGAGACAAGCCAAATTTCGACTGACCACAAGCAGACGCTTTATTTGTTATTGTAAGTCATCTTAGACCTCAGCAAATATGCGTTATTCAGGTGCACTGTGATTTAAAAGCTTGCGTGTATACGCAAAGAGTGTGCCGAAACAAATCAGACGCAAAATATTTGGAAGCGCTACACTTGCAGCAAGGTACGATGCATCTTTGGGACAAACCTGAAAACCTCACAATTTTGTCTCCATACAGGAATAAAAATAGCAGCGAGTCCGGTATCTCCCCTGTAGGATTTAACTGTATAGACTTTAGCACAGACCCCCTTACCTGTGGATGTGCCTAATCATTGTCTTTTGTTTTTTTCAGGTGTGTAAGCATTAGCTCTCTAGCCTTCAGCACAGACTCTCTTTACCTGTGCGCATCTAGTAATACAGAGACAGTACATATATTTAAACTGGAAGTTCCAAAAGAAAAGTAAGTTGTGATATAAGCAACACCAGTTAAAAAAAAAAAAAAAGGCAGGGTTCACGCATGACTATTTGACCTGCACGTGAGCCGCTCCAGCTGACACAATTTGAAACAATTTGAAAGTGCCTTGGTGTTGTCTTAAAGTGATTTTGAGCCACATTGTTGGGTGTTTTGCTCACAGGCCAATAGTGTTCAACGCACATTTGTTTTCATGAGTGAGTGTAACATTTTTCGGAGTTGACTTGTTCTTTGTCGAAACTTGTGCAAACTAGACTTGAGTAGTCGAAACTCATTATGTGTGAACATGCCCAAAGATATTCGAATATCACTCGCACACAAATTGGTTGGAGGCACCTTCATAGGTATAGACCAGTTCTTTTGTTCTTGTTTTGCCAGGCAGTATGCACGTGCATCTTGCTTTGTTCAGGGACCGAGCTTTCAAAACTCCCGCTTTACCATTTCTTTCTATGCAATCATTCAATTGGGGTGGGAATTTTCAAAATATACAAGTTAGTTCCTGAATAATGTATACACATAATATAATATAATAATAATATCCAGCATTTATATATGTGCTATTCACCATAGTATCATAGCGCTTGACATTATTATTATGCTGTTTTTAGGAAATCGCCACAGTCATTTCACCTCAACTAGGTTGCAATCTTAAGACACCAACCTATCAGAATTTAGGTTGTAATATTGCCCTAACAGCTCCCCAATGTGCTTGGGTCGATGAAGCAATCAAGATTAAATGTCTTACCCAAGGACATAATCCGATGGCTGTAGCGGGGCTCAAACTCGTGACCACATGATTATGAGTCCTGCACTGTTCCACTAGACCACACAAGCTCCCATGTAAAAGAGTAATAATTGACGTCATGGGTCAACTGGTCTATACATGTTAACTAATTTGAGTGTGACTTATCAGATTGCTCAGAGGGCAATAGACATTTTCAAAACACAACTTTCCAAGAATTTCCGAATTGCCGACAGAAAAAGTAACTCTTTAACACAATAGCCAGAATGTAAAGTTTGCGTTCTCGTTAACTGGTTGCGTACAAATTCGAACTTGTAATTAGGGTTAGCATTAACGAGTCACTTTTAGTGTGATGCATTCCGAGTTGACTGGCAATTGTAAGCTTAATCAGACGATTTCAAATGATAATTCACTCTTTCTGTTAGTGAGCATATGGTACAACCAGCCAAAAGTTGTTCAGAATTAGTGTCTCTAACCATGTATTGGTCTGAATAAAATTATTTTTCACTTTTATTGCATGCAAATGGAAGAGAAATTTCGGAAAATTTTGTTTTACATAAAAAGTGCATCTTATGAGCTTGTACGTGATTGGTTGATAAAACCGGCACGTGATCAACATTCCGAAGATTTCCGAATGGGTTTTGAAATCGTCTATAGCCAGAGCAAGTAGTGAAGAGCCCCAATCATGAGTGATATGTTTAGGTTGCCTTTAGGAGTATTTAGGTAAAGCATTGATGAAACAGTTAGTTATCAATCATTTCAATGACTCCAGTATTTTTTATGTTACGTATCATTGTTTGTTTTCAGACCAACAGAAGAGCCCCAGTCATGGATGGGGTATTTAGGTAAAGCATTGATGACTCCAGCTAGCTATCTACCATCTCAAGTCACAGAGGTGTTTAATCAAGGCAGGGCATTTGCCATTGTTAAGTTACCTTTCTCTGGACTCAAAACTGTCTGTGCTCTTGCCAAGTAAGTAACATTTACTTTAGTTTAGCGGTAGGCTCAAAACTCAACCGGTGTTTGATCACCAATTCTGACAAGTTGTTATCGTTCCAGGCTAGAAGCCATAGTTTTCATTTCAAGCTATTTAGGGGGTTCGATTTATAGAATTATCCCTTGGCAGAACTCTATAAAGCCCTGTTTTACATAGTTTTAAACAATTCAGCGGGTTCGATCAAACCCTCGAACCACCTCTAGCACTGGCTTGTCATTACCAATGACAACAAACAATTTAGAGGAATTCAATGTTAAAATCGCTGATATTTTGGATATATGAAATGTGTCTACTTTCATAATGCCCATGATATACTTACAAGATGCAGCTAGCGTTCAAGACACTAAAGTTGGAAAATATTTTACCTTGCTAGCATCTGGTTAGGATCTTTGTAGCATCAAAAATCAAACCAGATGCTAGCTGTGTCTTGTAAGATATCATGGGCATAAGGGTGGGGTGAAAGGGGCAATTGTCATTGACAAGGGGATACCATCAATTTGCTAATTGGCACCACCAAAGTTGAATGCAATCTAAGTGTTTAAGCCATGTTTTTAAGACATATTATATGACAAGATAATCAAATTATTTATTGGTTTTTGCTGCATGTCAGAAAATTTCAAGTAAGACTAGGATTAGATTGTGCAATTTAAGTATTTGTCTTCATCATGATGTTATGACAATCATGTCAGGCATTCCACAATGGCATTTTAGTTATTGGTGAGATGGATGTACAATATACATAAATATGTGCCATACTTGTGATTCTGTTAAAAATATGTGAGATCCATAAAATAGGTTGACAATGATTTAACATACCAGGTCTAGGAATATTTACTTTGAAATAGTGGCAGAAAATGGGATTAGAAATATCTTAAAGGTGTGAATTCCAATCATTTTAACTTAACAAATTCAAATTTGAGATTTTGATATTACATGAAAGCGCATATTTTTTTTCATAACCCCTGTAAATTTTCACACCTATGTTTTGTTTCATTGAATTACTAGAATATTCTGTTAACAAAAATAAATATTCTATTATGTCTCTCAGACACGTTTTGTCTGTAGTATTAATTTGGCTGAAGGTATGCAAACCAAAGTTTATAATTGCTTTATGCACTTTGAAAAACGCAATACAAATTTCAACCAGGGGCATCAGGTGTAATCTGATGTAGGCAATGGGTGGAGTCATGCCCAAATATGTATCACATGTTAACAAATATGTCACAGCCATGTGCTGAGGAAGGATGAAGGGCATGTTCTTAGAAGGGCCTTGATTTCATGATGGGTGGTTTGAGGAGGAGAGGGCGACCAAGGAAGACTTAGGGGATGCAGGTGGAGGAGGAGAGTAAGAGGGTTGGGTTTGGGAGGGAGGACACATTGAATCGGGTGGGGAGTGTGGGCGGTTGCCACAAGTGTAAGGTGAATCCGGCCACCCCCGTGTTGGGGATAAAACCGAATTTAAAATCTTGGCCTACTACTACTACATGGGGTAGTCTAATTGTATTGATTTTGAAGCTATTGTATTACGTAGTATAATAGAATCGAAGTAGTCTCATTCTATGTGATAGGCTACAGCAGGTCTGTTTTGGTGAGGGTTTGGTCTGCAGTTTATAAGACTCATTATTTATTGGTGTCATGTCAATCAGTGAATATTGAACTACAGTGATCCGTTTGATTCAATATACTCACCAACCTCGTATTAGGGTAACAATTCTGAGATGTGAAATAAACCAATATGCATGAAGCCGCGTTGTTTGATATCTTTACAGGTCGCACCAGGAAATTACATAACATGGTATCTTTATTATGTTTACAATACAATTCAGAAAAAAATATGAGGATATCAAAAAAAAATTGTAAAGCATAAAAACATGTGAAATATTACCATACCTCATTGAGATCAAACATGAATCAAAAATGTACTCTAAAAATTCGCCATAGAAAAATGATCACATCTTTGGCAATTTAGCTAGCTCAAAGTGATGAGACTTTGGTGTATTTTTAGATAAAGGAAGGTGCCATTTTTGGATAAACAGTCAAATTTCCGACCCAAAATGTATTCATTGTTCGGCAATCTTTGGTAGTCCGAGCATTAGTTGGGTCATTAATATAATGAGATGGTTGCGCCTTATTTGGGCCTTATTATGCATACCTTATAATTTACTGAGTGTGTCATGCGACAGAATCCTTTGTGTTATGTGGGTCAAGACCCTTCATTGGAATATAGAAAAAAGTGTATGTTAACTTTCACCAGATTAGAACCCTACCTTATAATGATATTTCTTATCACATTGTTAGCGACTAGTTGTAATGAAACTGTTGTATATACTTGAAATTTTGAGTGAGTTTTTCTGAAATGAATAAATTCCCTGTGGCACACAGACTTCAGAATGGTAACAGGGTTAGTACGGATCCTTGAAAATACTTTAATTTTATTTTGCAATTTCCAGGCCTTGAAAGTTCTTGAAAAACTGACTTTATCAAAAAAGTCCTTGAAAGTCCTGGAATTTTTGAATGTCAGAAATGTTAAAAATTAATATAACAAAAGAATTTACCATGCAATTATTTTTATCCAAAAAATAGCAAAAACAAATTTATTTTATTTGTTAACACATATTCCGTCGGCCGTCGCTGACAAGGGGAAAAGTCCTTGAATTTAAGTGAAAAAGTGTACTAACCCTGGGTAATGACTTGACCATAAATATGTATGCTCTTTTACAAGAAGCATAGCTGCCATATAATTTTTGCATTCTACAAGAATACTCAGTAAGGTTCAACATCTTGCAGAGAAATAAGGAATTTGACAATGGTCAGAAAGGCAACAACATATTCTCACATTACTACATTAATACAGATTACATAAAGATTTTGCCAAGCTTTAGTTCAGGTTTAGGTAATGGATTCAAGTCCAATTTATGACCATGACCTTCAAAATAGGGGTTGGTATTCTTTTGATGTTTTTACCTCAGCTTGTTTTTTGATGGGACCCTTGATCTTGCTTTGGGATGCAGTATTAGTGTATTTTTTACAAGCCGAGGGACCCTGAAGTTACTGGGCCTAGCCCCAAGCTTGCATGATGACGATATCAAACGAATATTTCTCACTTTATAACTCGATATAACTTCCAATTTTGCCAAGATTGTGCTCTAAAATCAATCTAAAACGGGACATCGAAACTTGATGTCCGGCCATTAGTATTGGATTCCTTTTAATGTGCAGAACCATTTGCATCGTTAGATAGGAGAGGATATCAGCATGCCGATCAATATGGTGCATGGATGGATACCCAAGCCTATTCTTTATATAAAATGGTCATTACCAACTTAAAGCATCTTTAATTTTCTATGTATAGAAAACTCTTTCATCACTTTCATAACAAACATTTTATAAAATATACAATTTTGTATAACAAACTCAACATGAAAAAAATTCACCCCTCCAAAATAATGATTCAGTCCGCATGTCGTCATTATCTTTTACTACTGCATCCAGTGGCTTAGCAGGCTCATCTACTCTCGTCTGTCCAATGAAAATTGTTACCAGTAGAATTGGCATTTTATGTTTACTTACATTCATACATGCACTGGCAAAGTATACAGAAAAAGACTTTCTACATTTTTTTTTGTGACTTGATATTTTAATTATGATCATAAAACCTGACATAAAAAGGTAATGTTCAACAGGTTTTGAGCAAATAATTTGGACCTGATTGTGAGTACAATAAATGTGCATTGTTTTTTGAGTATCGAGTAGGCAAATTTGGTAACCGGGACTCAAAAGCAAAAATGGGAATTGAAAAAAAAACAGAGTTCACTTGCAGCCTTAATTTGGTGAGAGCACAATCTCAGAAAATGAGGGGTCATTTAGTGAGAGCAAGTCTTTTGGCATTTGGTGAAAGAAAATAATTTTTAAAAATGTGCAGGCTAATTGGTCAAAAATATGAGTTGACATAGGGTGAGAGCATGATTTCTTGAATTCGAGGAGCAAAATTTGGCATTCAATGAGAGAAAAATATAGAATTTAAATGTGTAGGATCTTTGGGTGAGGGCACATGCAACTGTAAAAAATTAGGACCCTAGGGTGACGTCCATTCTTAAAACGAGGGTCTTTTGAACCTCACATACACAATGCCTACTGAATGGGACTGCAACCACTCCCACCCACCCCAGTGCAAGTCTAATTATTGCTACCATAAAAGGCCAAAAATTAGCAAAATATGAGCAATGTTGATACCAAAATCTTCCAAAGTTCAAAACATTTTGCAATCAGACCAAGCTCTAATAAGGTAATGGTATGACAGATGGCTGACTCAATTTACATAATAATTTGATTTCAAAAAACACTATTAATTGTCAATTTGCATACACGTCAAATACTCCAATTTTTGATAGGCTTCACAAGTCCCCTACTTTGCATTTCAAATTGCTTTCAAGGCTGAACATTTATCTGATTAAAGGTAAATTAAATCGTTGCAAATATATTTTGTGGTTTGCGAGTATTCAAACTATTCATTAAACGCTTATACTGTAGACAATTAATATCAATGGTTGTTGGTTTTTATTATCCTTCATTACTGCTAATTGATGGTTGAAATTTGGTTTTCAATCAATTATTTGAATTAATTATGCAAATTCTTAGTAAACTTTATTTCTGCTAACTGATTGCCTTTCTAGATACTATATGAATTAGTCTAAATTGCATTAAAAAAAAGATTTTATCGTTTGTGTTGCTGTTGCTATATATTAGTGATTTCTCAACTAAAGAGGTCACGTATCAAACTGTTCAAATGTACAAATGGCAAGTGATGATATATTATCTATGCCTTGGTTTACTTAGTGCATAGATTGACTGGTTGTGCTTTTGATTATCTATTTCCTTCTTATCTATGCCTTGGTTTTACGCATGGCATAGATATACTGGATGTACTCTCGACTATTCCAGGTCTTAGGCCCCAGGAGCCAAAATGACTGTATATATAATATTCACATCTAGCACCAAAACTACAGAAGACCCAAGGACCACCAACGTTGGTACACAGATGCCCCATGACTTAATGGTCTTTTGATAGTTTTAGGCCCAGGGGCCCAAGACCTTAGCTCCCCAGGGCCAAAATGTCTGTTTATAAAATCATTCCCTAGCACCAAAACTACAGAAGTTGACAGATAGATGCTTCATGGATTTGAGGAAGTTTCTTTTGGTTGTCTTATGCCCAGGAACCCAGGGCCTTGGGCCAAAGGGACCAAAGGAGCTGTATGTAAAATCACCTAGAACCGATATTACAGAATCCCAAAGGACCAATGTTTGTTCGTAGCTATGCCCCTTGAGTTACGGAAGTGTTTTTGATTGTCTTGGCAAGAAGAGCAAAAGGTCTTGGGACCCAGGAGCATTGACAGGCTTTACTAAGCACATGTCTTCTGGAGTTTAAAAACGCTACTTATTTGTTTACCTGTGCCTTTGGATAATTTCTGATACTACATTCAGTTGCTAGCCTTGTGCATTCATTGAAGGATTATTTTTGGAATTTTTGAAATTTATTAGTGAATGATTTATTTATGAAAGATTTCCAGTGAAGAGGTTTTCAGTTTCAAATTTCAGTGTAATTATATAAGCAATTTTTAGTTTTAAGAGCTGTGTATTCTCCGCTGGCTTAATTGAATTACGGATTTACGGTTTATGAATAATAAGAATTTCCAACAGATTTTCTGTTGTAAAATTTGATCACCTTGATCAATTTTAACAAGCAAGGTATCATTTAAAAGCTTAGAAAATGCTGCAACATATGAAATGAAAAAAATCAAATTTGATATCATCTGCAAAGTCCCCCCTTTCGGGGTGAGCCATCACATATATTGTCATGACCAAAGTCTTATGTGTGAACACGCCCTTAGTGAAGGATTGTTGTATTTTACTTCTGTGTGAAGTAGTAAAAAATAAAGTATAGATAAAATGGAAGCAATAATTTTCTATAATTTCTTGAGAATTTAATCCTTATCATTGTCAATTTTAAATTAGGGTTCTAATTGCTTTATACTTGACACTTGAGAAAATATTATACAAATATTTAATGCCTGAGAGTGCAATAGTACCAAATATATCATGAGGTCAAATTTGGACTTTT
>JXSR01S005413.1:121276-132314 GCA_000969725.1 Ophiothrix spiculata | reverse complement strand
ATGAAATTGCGTTTTTATCTATTATAAAGGGAAAAAAATGCCGTCTACACAAAATCTCATTTGGATTCATTACTCATTGACATTCGTAATAAACTTATATGAAGGTAATAAGAACTGGCAGAAAAAAAAAACTAAAACGTTTTTACTGATGTTTGAAATAGAGATGACAAAGAAAGGGGTCTTTCGATCATATGCGCTACAGAACACATCCTACATAACTGAATGGCCCAAGATATCGTCACGCTAATAAATTATTGTTTATCTAACATTTTGACAAAATTGAGAAAATGAAGAACAGTCCTTTTCTCTGTAGTTGGTTGCCTTTTTATTTTTTAATATGTCCTGTATAATAACTTGATGATACAAAGCAAATATAGTAACTGTGTTTGCGTGTTTGTAAAAGTATTCCGTAACCACCAAAATCACCTAGGCAATTTTAGAAATTGAGATAGGCAATGATGTAATAACATGTTGCGAGATAAGCAGGAAAATATAACGGTATTTCTGCCTAACTAACAACGTGTTGTTAGTTATACAGATTTATACAGTGAGATAGACAATTATATTATAACATGTTGTGAGATAGGCAATTGAATACGCTAGAATAAGAACATCCCAACTCCATGAGCTGCCTTCTGTTAAGTTATGTAAAATATAAATGCATATAAATCTCTGAAAATGCTTTCAAATCACTAGAAAGCATTTCCATGTTTTTATCCCAATCATAGTGTCACATTTGACCTTGTAGTTGACTTTGTTAGACATTGTTAGATAATTTTTCTAGCATATAGTTGCAGAGGGGAGCTCATGGAGTCGGGATGTTCTTATTATGGCTGTTTAAATATAACAACTATGTACTATAACCAGTTTCTAACAATGTCTAAACAAGTCAACTACAAGGTTAATTGTGACAACGTGATTAGGACATTGACATGGAAATGCTATTTTAGTGATGTGAAATTTTTTTTCAGAAATTTGTATGCATTTATATTGTATAAATATAATTTACAAAAGGAAGCTATTGGAGTTGGGATGTTCTTATTCTGGCGTATTCAATTGTATTCTCAATGAGTCACAGATTTGAGTTAGGTAATTTTCATTTTGACTTTTTTAGAACATGTTCAAGGTCATAGGTCATATACATTTATTATTTACTCGACTCACCGCATGTGTCCGTTAATCTAAAGACCTGAATTATTCAAAAATCTCAATTTCATCAAAATGTAAGATAGACAATAATCTTATTAGCGTGACGATATGTGACACAGTTGATTTTCTCGTTGGACGCTAACTTTATGACTTAAAGTGAGGATGATGAATATGTAAAAGAAACGAGAAAAACTTGAAACTGTTTACTGTACTTGCTCTGTTAATATATGACTTATAGCAAGAGGGTTTAATGTGGGGAAAAACGGAAACAAACCTAGACAAATACTCTGGAAAAATGAGTAACACATTTATGGCAATATGATGTTTTTAGAATAATCAATTTGATACATTTTTGACAGAGTGCGCATCATTAGATTTCCAGGGGGGGGGGGGGAGCAAGAAGTTGGGTTCGGGTTTGATTTTTTTTTCCGCGCCCCAATCAGGAGCGATTCCCCCCCCCCGGAAATTACTGTTTTTCTGCCTATTCCATGTTCAGGGGGATTTTTTTCTCTTATGCCTGTGAAGGGGGATTTTTTTATTCAAAAAACTTCCTGCTCCCCCCTAGAAATCTGATGGTGCGCCCTTAGTATGCATCACTTCAGGAATTTGTCAAGTAAATTGAACATGTTGAAGTGATTAACTAATTAATGTTTTTTTCATAATGCAGTCAAGATATTCAGGGGATGGTACTTTACGTAAGTAAGACGAAGCAATGTCAAGTTTACTGCAAGTATTTCCCCACTTATAATGTTAGATAATCACGATTTTTGTATACATGGATAGTAGATACTCTAGATTATACCTAAACCTTGACTAGTGATTTTACGTCCATAAACAAGTTCAAAATGGCGTCAAAAGATAAGCCTTTTAGAAGAATGGCCGTGACAAAAGGAGAGGACGCTATTCCAAATGGGTAAAATTAAGATAACAATAGGAGAGGGCGTACTTTAGTTTGGGTAAAACCCGGGAAACACAAAAGATGTTTAGTCGAGTGTGCAATGTCAGCCATACCTCAAAATAGCTAATTATTTTTGCACTATTTGTTTTGAAAAGTTGATGTTGGTTACATAGGCGTACATCCGTCTCCGCATTAATCACGAGCACGTCGTTAGTCTAACATGACACAGTTTTTACCCTTTGCATGATTATACAAACAAGAAAAAAAATGTCGGATTTCAGCCTCAGTTGCAGTATCGGACTTGTCTTGTATCGAAAATATGAATGTACTCCATTAATCATGACTTAACCGTTCGAGTTCCAAAAAAAAAAATGGAATCGAGACTTAGCAAACTTTTGGCAGAAATTTGTTGAGAAAATTGCATATTGTATAAAGCTAAATCACATCATCCCATATAAAAATGTATACATTACTGTAGTTTGGGTTGTGGGTCGAATTTGAAGTTGAACAACAACATTTGTCATTAAGTATGTAAAGTAGCATTATATATTTTAAAGGGCAATAAAGCGGTAGTACAAAAGTACACACACTGTCATATAAAGTGTAACCAAATACATTGTAAGTACTGAAGTATCGTTATTGCTAGATAAAAAGACATTTATGAAAGCTTTAAGTTGACATTAATATGACATTTAAGTTACTCTTAGCACTATATGAATTAATTTCGAAGAAAACACCTGTCCTTTTGAACTACTAAATACCAATATTGATGTCATAAGGAGAATACATGGTATGGCGGTAATGAGAACTGACATTAGAAACGTTTGTATTGATGGGTTGAAGTAAAGATGACATAGTATGACGATAATATGTAGTACAAGAACACATCCTATATAACTGAATTGTGACAAGATTTGTGACATAGCTGATGTTTTGTTGGGAATCGAATATAGGACCTATAGGTAAGATGTCGAATATGGGAAGAACGGTGGAAACCTTTTAAAAACTTCTTAGGAAATATGAGTAACGCTTTTATGTCAATATGCAGAATAAGATGTATACTTGCTATTTACTATATACCAATTCAGGTATATGCCAACATATTCATAATGCTGTCTAGTAATAAGAATGGTCGCCTTTCTGCAACATTATTGTGTCATCAGATGGGTGAATATACACATCCGCCTCCGCATCAAAGCGGAATAGCGTTGTACTTCATCTCGCACATCATTGTGTCATATCCACCGCTCATAAAGAAATCGTCTATTTTTTCATAATTATTTTAGTGCATAAAGGTGATTCCGAAGTTTTTAAATTGCTTTTAAGCATTTATCCTTTACTTTATAAACAATAAACATAGCTTGGCGGAGAAAATTTCTTGTTAGTAGCAGATTTTTCATGTTGAAATTTTGATATTTGTACAATTTCTGAGCCAACTTTTTAGGGATACTGTATGAAACTAAACACGTATAAATTACTGTAGTTTCGGCTGTTTGATCAATTTGAAGTTGATGAACTTTAGAGTTGTCATTTAGTGGCCTATATGTTCTACTTTGAGCTTTAACTGACACTTACTTGGTAGTTCTTAAGTACAAAGTGTAAAAAAATACGGGCAATACAATATTGTTATCGCTCTTATGAAAGCTCTTAGTTGACATTAATATGGCATTAAAATTACTCTTAGCACAATTTGAATTTTCGGGGGAAAATGGGGCAAAAATCGGTCTCTTTGAATACCAAGATTGATGTCTTAAGGAGAATTGCATGATATGAGGATAATGACAACTGATAAAAAATACTTGTAATGATATATGAATTAAAAATGGCATACGAGTCTGTCAATAACTTGTGGTACATGAGAACATCCTATATAAATCCATTGTTCAAGAAAGAATTCACGCAGTCATCTTACTTAATTTTGCTGTAGTTGTGAACAACTTGTTGATCAGTTTGTACTTTGAATAAACCTGCGTAAAAACATAGTGTATTATAGATGATGTCATTAACATTACACGAGCATTTTCAATTTTTTTAGCTTCGTTATCAGCACAAATAAATCTACCAAATACAATTTTTTAAAGAAAATTAATTTAGATTTTGCATCTCTGAGAAAACCCCTTAAGCAGTTAAAAGTATCAAATTTGATTTTTCCCTTATTCTAAACCAAAATCTAACTATAGGCCTATTTTCTAAATATTCAAACATTTTATTATAATTATTATGGTAGAACAGCATCTAAAGTACATATAGAGGCTTTAAATCTTTACTTTTATTGCCAAACTCTCATTAAGTCATGTGAACGCCACCTTTTGTAATTTGCACCGCAGCTTCACATTGTATTCTACACATAAAGATTTATAGATTTATAACTGCGTATTATTTGACGCGAGTGAAATTGTACAACAATAATGCACCGCGTGATGAAGTTGGAGTTGTCCGCTGCGCCGAGTGAGTTGGACAACTTCGATTTCAGCACAAGGTGCATTATTATGTATTCCATGAGCGCCATGTAAAGAGCAGTTGTTAATCTAATTCATGATCATAGGTCATGAATTGGTCATGCACATATGGGGGAGATGTAACATAAAAACTCATTCTTCGTAGTTTACTGTAATTTTATTCAAAAAGTTCAATACCTACTGCAACAAATTTGGTATGGTTATCTGGGCAATTTAATTGTCTTTCAAATGCAAACATTTTCAAGACAATTGAACAAATATTATGAGATCTATGGCTCAAAATGTGAGACAAGTCAACGGGGGAGGTGGTGGAGGAAAAGACGGTGGAGGAAAAGCCAATTGACTCGTACACAAAATTGTGAAAAATTACCAATCTTTCGAAAGTCGTCATGCCAAAAGTTGAAATCCTACAAGAATCATTTGTCACACACGTGTTAATGAAAGACAAATATACCTATCCATGCCCAAAAATCAATGGTGGGTGATGTATTGATTATAGTTTGGTGAGGATAAACTTGGTCATTTTGAGGGTATTTCCACTACTAGTTTCAACAATGTTCAAAGGTCAAAGTTTTAATGACAAGTTTCGAACGTTGTGAAAACGTGGATGAAGAACAGTAATGACTTGTTGTAAATGCATAATACTGTAATTGCACGGATTAACAGTAACAAATAAACCAAAGTCTATCGGATCAAGTTAATTATTGAGATAATGCATGTTTGATCACCCTATATACCAAAAATGCAGCAAAATGGCCATAGTAAGCAGAAATATGAATGTAACTTGCCTCAAGCATTGTCAACTACTGCTAAGACATATAACGAACTCACCAAATAGCCCATTGATGCATACAATCATTTTTAAATGTATATGATTTAACCACCCTGTATATTTCACCTTATGGATATTAAGTGAAAAGTTCTATTTTCTTATCATGCTTATTGAGAGCCCTGTGTTTTATCCACAATAATCCATACCTGTTTTTGTTTTACGTTGATGGCTGTCTAGAATAAAAGAGGTCTATGAAGAGAGTAAAATTAACACATTTTTTTTTAGTTACACCCTGTATAATTGTTACACACCCTGTATAATATCAGTATCATTGTATATTTGGTATTCTTGTAGTATGAGCTTTTAGAAAATGTATACTTTTATGGTGTTAAAATGTCCATATTTAATCCTGTGTTCAGAAATATTCACATTGGTGATGTTTTTCTCATTAAGCGGTATGTTACACTTTTTCTGACCAATTCATGACTTATGATCTCATACACGACACCAATAACATTGCAAAGAAATTAAACGGAATAGTTATTTTACATGTGCGTTTGCTATTTCAGTAAAACATGAAAAAATACACCTATCCATCGTCCGGTGTAAATCATTATGATTTAGATTTACCTTTCTTTTAAAATGAAGCTTGCCTTACAAGCGCAAGCATGTTACGCGTACGCGTACATGGAATTTTACAACGCACTACGCGATACGCAGCGTGCAACTTGACGAGATTAATGAATGCGTATAAGTTACCAACTGTCCAATTAGATTTACAATTTCAACGCGTACCTTACGCAGAGTGTATGAATATTCAATAAGGACTAGTCTTATTTTTTTGACACTTTTTAACATAACTCACTAATTTTTTAGAGAAAATTGTGCTTTACGTTATGGCTTTGAATAAGACAGGTTATAGGCCTACTCTGAAACAAATAATTATATTAAATGAACGATTTTTGTTTCTAAACTTCATTGTAATTTTGTGTGGTTGATTTCATACCAAATTATTTTGTTTAATCTCTATAGACGTCGTTTATATTCGGAGCAATTTTATTTCCTCACATGATTAAAAGAACTTTTAATTCAAAAAAAAAAAAAAAAAATTGAATCATTTCAAACAATTGCTCAGCAAATATCGATTTCATCTTTTCAATTTTTTAAACTTGACATTCTTGTTAAAATTAAAGTCCAAACCAGATCTCCCAGGGTCCTGACTGTAAAAGCAATTCTGACTTTAGTCTTCCATTATGTACATGTTCAGTGTATTAATCAATAATGACGGTGGTCAAGCGCGGTCAACATTCTCTTTATCATTCCTATATAAAAAAAAAATAGCTAAGACAAAAATAGATTCACCAAAAGCCATATAATTGTTGTAGGAAAAAAAGAATTAAAAAAAAAACCCGAATACCATGCAAGAAAAACCCTTAGCTTCTTTTTGCATGTATCAATAACACAGGATCTTCTGTTTCATAGTTTGTGATTATTCCAAAGTGAAACAGTCTTATTCTTTGAATTTTGCATCAAGCATTGTGCCTTGACCGTAAACTATTGTCATTTTTATTTCTTCAGCTTCACCTTGCCTCTACATGTCAGGTTATTCTACTGATCAAGTGCAATTATCAACAAGTTATACTTTCGACGATTTTGTCATATGTCACTGTCACTAATATAATAGGGAAGTTAGTGCTTCAAGTTATGATTTGATACGTTATAATAAGTTATTATAATATGGAACAAATATATTAGATGAACGGGTTTTTTTTGTAATCCATTTATTGATCATTTGATACACAGTGCAATCATATACATACACAGGACAAAAATGCTTAATATCTCAAAAAGTAAGTCGGTGATCATATTTTTTTATTATGTTTTTTTTAAAGAACTATATAAAGACTAAAACATATGTGAAAAAGAGTAAAAAAAATATAAGTGTTTTGTCTGATTTATTTTGATTTTACCATAGAGGTCAATGGTAAAAAGTGGTAAAACATAGTGTTTTTGAAGTTGATTTTTCTCAAAAACTAAGTCGGTGACCCCCATTTTTTATTTCAGAAATGTGATCAGCACATATGAAAACACCATATATCAACAAATTAGAAAAACAAATAGAGGAATTCTATCTGTGCTAGGCCACTTTAAGAGCCTCTTACAATTCTACTTATTTTCTATACATGTAATTATTGCGAATTCGATTTGACCAACCACTAACAGGACAATTTTGTAAAATACCAAAGATTTAATGCTATTTTTACTTTTGTACTTTTTAGTAATAGCTATCTTCGAACAAAACAAAATAAATTGTTAAACAAATGCTATTCTCAATATTAAGTTATATTGCCAGTGAAGTTTAAAAGCGGCCATGGGTAAAATATCAGTCAAATCTGTATCTTTTATCATATTTGTTGTAACTGACAGATTGGTCGATATAGGATATATACAGGTTCCAAGAAATGTGCCCTTAGCTCGGAAATTTTGGAAAGTATTTACTAAAATAGTTCATTGTCCTGTTGGATAAATCAATAAATGATAGCAGTTAAGTGCGGTCAATAACTTCATCATTGTCGAGCGAAAACGAGACATTGTAATCTGTAATCGGCAAAGCAATTTTTCATAAGTTACTTCATACTTTCAGTTGCCACATGTTATGGCATTTGGGCGTATTTGGAAACAAAATCGATGTTAGCAACACGTGTATAAAAAGGGCGTTAAATTTAAGCAGAGACGTGAAGCCGTTAGTCAGCTAACTTATATATAATGTACCCAGTATTCTAAACTACTAATTTATTCAGAAATCTCAATTTTGTCAAAAAAATGGGTAAGGTAAGTTCCATCCAAATCGCCACAGGTGCTGACTATATCAGCAATTCTAACTTAACTCTTCCATTATGTACATGTTGTATAAATCAATAATGGACGATGGTCAAGAGCGGTCAATATACTCGTCATCTGTCCTATTAAGAAATTAGCTAAGACAAAAAGTAGATTCGTCATAAGTCATGATCACCTGCTCTGAAGACAGGCAATGTCTCAACGGTGCAGCAAGTTGAACCTCAAAGGCAGATGCATCTCTAGCAGTGCTGATCTCTAGGTATTTAGATGAAAATGTACTTAAAAAAGTTGCTTTTTTGGCCAAAATTCCGTATTGAAACTGGATACATACAAAAAACAAACTAGAATACGAACAAAACAACAAACACGAAATAAATGTGTTATCTTTTCAAAAAGCCGAACAAAAACATTAAAAGTCTTTAAAATGGGAAACCTTTACAGTTGTTGTTGTCTTCACAATGGATTAGTCAAAGATTTTATTATTCAGACGGGCTTTACAAAATTTTGAAACAAAATGGCAAAATATGCCCCAAGTCCGATATAACATAAAATGCGCATTGTAATGAGACGGCCTCCTTTTGAATTCTTTATATCATATGCACAACATTACGATTGACACAAATTCAAAGGGAAAGAAGGGGTAGATTGAGTGAATGTTTTCTAAAGTAAGATGAATTATGTAGGAATAAATATAATGTTCTTCTCTAGAATTGACTAATATGGAGCAGAATATATCTGTGAAGATGCTGCATAAGTTGTGAATATTTCATATTACATCATGATTACATTGACTTGAGCCGTGCAATAGTTTGTATTATATCGTGATTACAATGATTTGAGCCGTGCAATAGTTTGTATACTATTGCACTCTCAGGCATTCAATACTTGTATACTATTGCACGGCATGAAACGAACCTGTGTGATATCATGATATAAAACTAATATTGAATGCTTTGCACGTGCAATGGTACAAATTAATATATCATTCGGTCAAATTTGGACTGATCCATTTCACTCGGCTACGCCTTGTGAAATAGAAAAGTCCAAATTTGACCTCGTGATATATTTTGTATTATATAACTCACCCATAGATTCTAGTCATTTGATTGGTAAGATTGTAACACGTGACCATTTTACTATTACTATCATCCGTTTGATAGTCTTTACTACCACTTTCATCCGTTTGATAGTATCGGCTCTTATCGTATACTGGATTGAAAGTACAGTGTACAGTAGGAACCTGTTGTAATGGGTATGTATAGTTTAAATGTGTTATCAAATGACTAGAATCTATAGATGAGTTATATAAAACAAATATTTACTGCTTATATTAGTGTGATGGTAAAAATATATTATCACTCTTTGAAAGATTGATTGTCCATTTCACTCGCCGAACAATCAATCTTTCAATTCAACAATCACTAACAAACGCTTTCGTGACCGACCATGCATGTTCAAGAAACTGGCCGACCCACAGCCTCGTTTTCAAATTTCGTATTTGATTCAGTAATTTATGTAAATGAGTCAAAAGTCGTTATTGACTCAAAATTCTCCCACAAGTGAGTCAATATGGTATCATCATACTGAGTCACCTGAAATTTGACTCACTATTGGAGTATCTGTGAGTCAATTATGATTCACGTAGTGTCATAACTGAGTCAATTTGTACATGACTCACGTAAATTAAGGCAAAACGAGTCAATTGACTCAGTAAATATTTTGTGTATTCTTTTTTTTTATCTTTATGTACCAAAACACATGCTTCGGTGTTAAGGTACTTTTATTTTAGGGTATGCATGGCATGCAAGTACATATTGATTTAAGAGCCACTTACATAACTTGTAGAAGAAATACTTTGAGGGTTGTTTTTCAATTTAGTGACAAGATGTTACACACAAAATATTTACTGAGTCAGTTGACTTGTTTTGCCTTATTTTACGTGAGTCATGTACAAATTGACTCAGTTATGATACTACGTGAATCATAATTGAATCACAGATACTCCAATAGTGAGTCAAATTTCAGGTGACTCAGTATGATGATATATATGAGAATATGCCATTGGTACAGCGCTATCAACTATATGTGCAGGACGAATTTGCTTTTTTTTTTCTATAAATACAAACTTAAGCAACTTTTTGGCCATTAAAAATGAAAATTTCGTAAATTAACAATAATTTTGGGGATCGATTGCAGTTGTTTACTTTTGTGTTGGTTGATTTAGCAAAAACTAGTTGTGAATAAAACAAAAAATAGATAGCCAAACAATTGGCCGTTTCCGATATTAAGTTAGTAGCAACATTCAAAATGTGAGTATCCGTAAAATTAATCTCAATTGTTTATATATTTCGTTTCTAAACTTTATTGTAATTTTGTGTGGTTGATTTCTTACCAAATTATTTTGTTTAATCTCTAAAGACGTCGTTTATATTCGGAGCAATTTTATTTCCTCACATGATTAAAGATCTTTTAATTCAAAAACAATTTAATCATTTTAAACGATTGCTCAGCAAATATCGATTTCATCCTTTCAATTTTTGTGAGGGCTCCTACGGGCGACCAAACATTACTATGGGTTTTGACCTAGATAATTTGCCTATACAATTGCAAGTTGGAAATTCACGTCGCGTAGGTGTTTCTAAGTTTGTGACGTCAGTACTGAAATCTCATGAAATTTAATGACATATCACCTTAGTACTGAAATCTCATGAAATTTAATGACATATCACCTTTTTGTTCAACACAAAATTCCAATGGTGTTTCGTGTCAAGCCTACATTAAATGATTTTAATATTGTGTTGTAGGCCTACATGATATATCATAATATTAAATTATGCCATAAAAACACAATATTAAAATTAATATAATGTAGACATAAAACAAAACACCATTTTCTGTTAGAACAAGGCTTGTTATAAC